>CAKAOI010027338.1:0-103358 GCA_916701655.1 Sebastiscus albofasciatus | reverse complement strand
GTGGTTTAACTAAAAGTGGACTAATTAAGTTCTCCAGAAGAAGTTGTCCCCGTGCTGTCTTACTAAACCCACGTCCCCAAAGTACTTTTAATTCAGTCACTACAAGTTTATCGTTTGGAGTTTTCCCGGCACTCTGCTACAGGTGGAATAAAATGGGACTCTGTTGGACATTTAATCACCAAGATAACAACAAAGGACAACTTAGAGACTGGTAAAGTTGACCTGTAGGAGCCAAAGTGTGTATTTAGCCTGTTTATTATTATTTGTTTATTTGCTTATTTGTTTTTCATCACTTCTGGTAGTTGGGACAGGTGTGTGGTTTCTCCTATTTTTACCTGTTCACTTGAACTGCAGGAGTTAGAGACAAAGATGGTGGGATAGGTTTGGATATTTTCTGTTGACTGTGACTTCACGTTTAGTTATTCCAGTTAGACTTGTTGTTTTGTAATTCCTTTAATTTAATAAACAGTAAAACGCATCTGGACTTTTGGATTGTTTGGAATGAATCACAACTTTTTAATTGATATTAGTCTATGAGAGGTCCTTTTAAAAAGAGTTGTGCCTCTTCCAGTTTCATAATTAACCATGGCTAGTCACAATAAGTTTATGAATGAAGTGCCCTTTCCTCCTGGCTCTAATTTACCCAAGTAATAATCATTAATATTGTATGTTAAGCTATAAAACATTGAAAATAATGAAAAATGTCCATTACAAAGGTTCCTCATGGATGTTTTGAAATAGTCCAAAAACCCAAAGAGATTCAGTTTACAGTCATATGAAAAAGAGAATATACTGTAAGCTTATTTCACAGATGTTTGTATTTATGAATGACTTAGGCCTATATGATTATTTAAATGTCAAGTCTGAACATCAATTAATATTAGGGCTGTCCTGGATACAATTTTATTGGGCTTCGAAGCTTCAGTGAGAAATATTCGAAGCTATTTGGTGCAGCAGGCTGATGGTACGTGTCCTTACTGTAAAGCACTCTGTAACTTTGTTTTGAAAGGTGCTATATAAATAAAGCTATTATCGTTATTATTATTAATACATACACAATGCACATAGTGAGGCTGGACGTGATGTAATCATTTTGATCGAGTACGGTGTCACTTTCAATATCACAGTTAACAACTGCAGAAACATTTTAACTTGACGTACGTCTCTTCCTGTGCACAGGTTGGGGCTCACCCCGCTGCAGAGAGACACAGACCTGGGGAAACATCCAGATGAAGATGGAGTCATTTATCTTCTGGAGGGCTGTCCTCATCTTCCTCACGCTTCCCTCTGTCCAGGTACTGAAGATGGATGGATGGATGGATGGATGGATGGATGGATGGATGGAGTATAGTTGGATAGATTCAGGCACTGGATTCTTGTTTATTTTATTAAGAAGCGTGCACATAGTAATACAGACTTCTGTGAAGTGGATATCATGCCTCATTTCAGATATTTAACAACAAAAGACAAACAATACCAGGGAATAAAGGCAAAACAGGACAAAAAAGAGACAAGCAACCATACGATAAACTAAATAGAAATAAAAAACTCAGCCCACATGCAGCGCAGCAACATCAGGTGAGCCTTAAACCACCTTCCTGTCCCTGAGCAGCGCCACCTCTCGGGTGATACGGACTACTATGTGTGCATTGCGTCATAACTGTCCGGTCCTTCTGTAGAGGAGATCATCGGTCACATACCTCCAGTCTGTCGTTAAGCGTATGTGGGATTGTTTCCAGGTGGAGAGTATCAGTCAGTGTTGTTATCCAGGATTTAAACGTCGGCACCTTTTTTCTTTTTCCAGAAGAGACTCAACAGGCACTGAGTTCTCGATGTAGCCTCACAGTGTAACAGCTCTCTGTGTCTGTCTGCTGATATTTAGCTAACATCAAATCATAAAAGGTTTAATGTTGGATAAATATAAAGTCCTGTTAATATTTATGATAAAAGAAGTTGTTGCTTGCTCTGTTCTTGTATTTTGACATATAATATGGTCCAACCACTAATGAATCATATTTACCTCTATAACTCTGTGAATAGTATTAACTTAAACCTGTAGGTCCTGTGTTGTGTGTTGGGTTGTGTCTTGAATATTGTTGTGTTTTGTTGCTTTCACTTTTGTTTAAGGATGCACTGATACCACTTTTTTTCAGACCGAGTACGAGTACAAGTACTTACATTTGGGCACTCGCCGATAGCAAGTACCGATACGAGTACTTCTCTGTGCCAAAAGACCCTCGTTAACAGCCAGCTGGAGGGTGTGAGCGACATACGGTCCCGCATACGAGGCGGTGTGGTTCTAGATCGGCTTGGAAAGGCTCGGGGCGAAGGTGGCTCGCGGCCGCAGCTTTACAGCGCTCCCTGCCCGGACCTCGCCGCACCGTGATGGGGCTCCCTGCTCCCCGGTGCAACTGTCGACCGGGGCGGACTTTCCTCAGTGCAAAAGTTGTAAAGTTGTATCTGTGCCATTGTATCGGAGGGGTTTTGTGAGTACGAGTACATGAGCACAGTATCGGTGCATCCCTACTTCTGTTGTTGCGGTCATAGTTGGTAAAGATTGTAATGTGATTATGTACTGAGCTGTAGCCTCAGAGTTCACAGTGCTTTGAGTGGACTCCAGGAAGAACAGCTGGGCTAATGGAGATCTGAATAAAACATAAAGATAAACAGAAACTCTGTTATCATTTTGTACATTCAGTGTAGATCTTTGCTTTTACCTCCTGGCTCCCATGGCGGCTCATCACATTCATCGTTGAATAACATGAACATGGACCCAATTAGAGAAACCTTGTCAGGATTCACAAACCGCACGCCCGGCCTCAGACTCCTCGCCGCGGCTGCTGTCAGCTCTGTTGCCTAATTTGATCTGAATCAAATTGTTTGCGCGGGTCAAAAGGCCGCGGGGGCTGCGTGGAGAGCCTGCTGGAGTCTCTGTACATGTGAATGTCACCTCTTTATATGAAGCAATACTGAGCGCAGGATGTTCTCTGGCAAATATAGCAGCTACTTAATCCCTGACAACAGGCTGCTGTGGGCCTGGTGTTCTCCACCATCAACTCAGCAAAGGGATCTTTATTTGGACCACGTCTGTTTATAAAGGCGCTGAACCTTTTAGAGAAGCAGGAATATTTCCTCCATCTATTTTTAGGAGGCTGGGACGTCAGGCCGCGCAGTGTTTACTATTGATCGCTTGCTATTGTGCTGAACTGGGAGTTTAAGTTTGGAGGTTTGGACACAGTGTTAACTGCTCAGTTTACACAGCCACATGGAAGTTGTGCTTTTTTAAGCACTTTACCATTAGCAGCAGTTACAATGCACAAATACACACATACAAGAGACAGACAGACAGAGACGGCAGAAGATAATGGAGAGGTGAACAGTGCATGTATAATTGTATTATAATTAGGGATGTCTGTCGCTTAAAATATTTAATGAATCATGTGTTTTATCTGTTCAAAATGTACCTTAAAGGGAGATTTGTCAAGTATTTAATCCTCTTATCAACATGGGAGTGGGCAAATATGCTGCTTTATGCAAATGTATGTATATATTTATTATTAGAAATCAATTAACAACACAAAACAATGACAGATATTGTCCAGAAACCCTCAGAGGTACTGCCTTTAGCATAAAACAATATGCTCAAATCATAACATGGCAAACTGCAGCCTAACAGGCAACAACAGCTGTCAGTGTGTCAGTGTGCTGACTTGACTATGACTTGCCCCAAACTGCATGTGATTATCATAAAGTGGGCATGTCTGTAAAGGGGAGACTCGTGGGTACCCAGAGAACCCATTTACATTCACTGATCTGGAGGTCAGAGGTCAAGGGACCCCTTTGGAAATGGCCATGCCAGTTTTTCCTCGCTAAAATTTAGCGCAAGTTTGGAGCGTTATTTAGCCTCCTTCCTGACAAGCTAGTATGTAGTATATCGTGTTCTCAACGATTTAAGACATGTACGTTGAATATAAAGATGGTGCCAGAGTGCATAAAAAAACGTCCAAATAGAGCTTGTTTATCTGTCGCTGCTGATGATGGTATATATCCTCTGCTCACTTTTGTTCCACTGATGGGCGCCACTTTTCACTAATCACTCCATGTAGGAAGCTGTTACTGGTGTGATGAACGCTATACTCTGCTTGTCCTCATGTACGGTGTTTTAACTTTCATCAGCTTGTTGATTTTCACACCGCGTCCCTGTACATGATCTATGTGTGACCCTTCAGAGGGATGTGAAGGGATAGCAGAATGAGAAGACAGCCGAGTGAAGGAGGAGAGACAGGTGTTCCACCTGCCTTCCAATTAGTCACACACACACACACACACACACACACACACACACACATACACACACGGGCCTCTGCCCTCACTCTGCCCTCACTCTCTGCTACCTGCCAAGCCTTATCAAACACACCTGTGGATAAGTCCACATCACTGTGTGCGTGTGTGTGTGTGTGGAAGCAGGTGCATTAGTCCATGTCGTGTGTGTGTTAGTGGGATTCTTCCAATATTAAGCATAGTAAGTAGTAGGGGTGGGAACATTTCTACAATTTTGAAATTGATTTTTTAATGCCAGAATGAATTTGCTTCATTTGAGTCTATGTGGAGGTAAAAGGAAGTTACCGCTTTTGTTGTTGTAGTCTGAGTAACGTGACGTCATATCTGTTCCAACTCCGTCAACCAAAACAAACCAGCCTGCCGCCGCGAGCTGAAACGAAAAAGTAAAAAGCGGCGGAGGGTCTTCGTGGATACGACCTGCACCCTCACATGTTAAATCCAGCGTGGTAAACACTACACATCCAGTGAAGGATGGAAACACTTTGGGTTTCACACATTGACAGGAAAAGCAGAGCTAGACAGAGCAGAGCTAAAGCTGCATGCTAACTCTGTCACGGACAGGAAACGTTATCGTATCGTGGTAACGTGGCGGTCTAGCCGGCTGTCACTCTCATCTCCGTGGTTAAATGCATTCAAATGGCCCCATTGGAGCTGACCATGGATGCATAAAGAGAACGGAGCTAACGGGAGAGCTAGAGACGGACTTGGTGAAGTTAGAGGAAGTAGACACGTGTGACTACCAAATCTGTGTAACACTGGTGTCAACCCAAAAATTACTGCAACAACTTATGAGACATAATAGAGCATGGGGATGACCATCATGTACTTCTATCATAATGTTCTAAGCTCTTATACACTTTTACAATTTATTTTAATTAATTAATTCATGTTTAGTTCTGATTAATGACTAGAACAACTTGACACACAGTGCTGAGTTGCATCTCAAATTAATCTTCAGGTTCCCAGTTTTCAGATGATGTACACCACTTCTATGTGACATCTACTGTTGACCTGCTGTCTCCCCCTAAAGACTCCCTGTACCCCCCCAAAAAAAGACGAAAACGGGTCTATTGTGGGTCTCAGAGGGTTAAAAAGACACTGGAGTCTGTCAGTAGTGTTTGGTACTGGGCAGGTAGCTGTAGCTTTCTTCTGTAATACAGTTATATCTACTATATGAATTCATTGAAGGGACTTTGTGTGGTAAATTGAGAAGTGAAGGAATGTTTTGGATCCAGTGGACTAAAGTTGAGTGATTGGGTGTAGATGAGATGGCGGCGGCGGCGGCGGTGGTGGAGGGTTAGGGTGCACGCTTGGCTAGCTGCGTGGATTATCACAAGCAGATGTGGGATCAGAATCACGCCTGATTGCCTTTTATTGTCCGGGTGTTTTGCTAGACGTGCTGCAAGATTTAGAGCTTTAGAGCTTAGTTTTCATTGACCTCAGCTGATTTTCTCTTTCTCAGACTTTTTCTTCCTTTTCCTGCATTTGACCTTGCATACCCCGTCTTTTTGTCACTTTGCTTTGTAACTGATAACACAATGGTTGCGGAAATGCCTCAAAAGAAGACTTGTTTATCGACATTATCGCACAAAACAGGAGGGGAGCAGAGAAAATGATGGATAGGGGGGAGTGGTAAAGGAGAGAGTAAAGAGTAGTGACCACCTCTGCCTATTTCCTGTTGGCCTGGCCTTCCTGGTGCCACCAGCCTCTTCCTGTCATCCTTCAGCCTCGCTGCAGGGACAACTGTTCAAACACAACCCATCCACCAGCTCGCACTTTTCCCCGTCTCACCCACCAGCTTCCTCTCCCCTCCTCCCCCAGTACTCACAAACAACAACCGACGAAATCACCAAGCTTTTCCTCTCACCCTCCTCTGAAAACAGCATTGTCCGTGATGCCAACGAGCTATGAGGTATGGCTTCGAGGAATGCAGTTTGCTATTGCCATTGTGTGTAGAAATGATGACAGAGGTGGAGGAACTGCAGAGAGCAGCCAGGGACTAGAAGGAAAGGCCAGAAAGAGAGAGAGAGAGAGAAAGGGCATGCCACCAGAGAAAGAAAAGCTATTTTTAAGATTATATAATGTGTTCTTTAAAATTCATTGAAAGACATCTTCCACTACTTTTTAACAGTTACTTGAAAAAGTAAAATAAGCTCATCAGAAGCTCTTCTCAGATGGTCCAATAGCTTTTGAAAACGCCCCTTCCACCCACAACTTTTCAACGTAACAAGAGAACTTTCGACGACTGAGAGAAAGTGTGTGCGCTCTTATCCACATAATATTCAAACGATTATCACGTTGCTCCGCTCTTCATCATAGGCGGCGTTTCACTCTGCTGTTGAGTGTGGCTGCATGAAACGGCTATAAACACTTTTTCCTTCCGTAGTGGTCCGTCAATACAACATGTGAACTAGTTCTGTTCAAGCATAACACGGCCCTTACTCATTATTTATTACTAGGGCTGTCAATCGATGGTTGTTGATAGTTAATCAGGATTAAAGCGTCAGTAGGCAGAATATATTTTTGGCATCATTGGGCAAAAATCCCATAATAACCTTTCAGCATATTGTAATTCAAGTGTTCTGAGAGATAACTAGACTTCTGCTCCTCCTCATGGCTCTGTTTTCAGGCTTTAGAACATCTAGCCCGTGACGGGAGACTTTGACCAATCACAGGTCATTTCAGAGAGAGAGAGCGTTCCTATTGGCTGTTGGCTTTAAGAATAAAGTCATAACTTTACGAGAAAGAAGTTGTAATTTTACGAGAAAAAAAGTCGTAATAATACGAGAATAAAGTCATATCTTTATGAGAAAAATAGAAAATCACTCGTAAAAAATACTACTTTATAATATTTACTTTATTCTCATAATAATACGACTTTTTTCTCTTAAACTTGTGACTTCTTTCTCGTTATATTATGACTTTATTCTCGAAATCTCATCTCATCAATCTCATCATTTTTTTCCCTCAATGTGGCCCTAATACTCCGTCGTACCGTCGTACCATACACCTACACAATGATAAATAAAAATAAAAATGTAAACAATAAACAGTTATTCATTTCCATTTTTAAAAATCCACAGGGAGCCACTGGAGAGGAGCTAAAGAGCCGCATGTGGCTCCGGAGCTGCAGGTTGCAGACCTCTGCCCTGGTTTAACCAAATAAGTCAAGTCGGAGCTACGCCCGTGTTACGTTAAGAAAATCCCCCCATAGCTGCTGGTGTGCCAGGAATCCCAAGTTAGCGAAGGCTAATGAGAACAAAACTGTCTGTGATCCCCGGCTGCTGAGAGGCTGTTGAGAGACTCTTATCATGGGTGTACATCAGGGACGGGGTCACGGCGCTGCATGAGCGGGGGGCCCCTTGGACAACTCTGAGCGAGGGATCGTGAGCCCAGAATGTCGTTTTTTAATATCGTTGTCGGGGATCTTTCATTCCTCTCTGGTGTGAATATAAAGAAGCGTCAAACGCTCGTGCCCGTGCTTTTGTTGATTCTTCAGTGAACTTTGACAAATTGAGTCCATTAGATCCTCACCGGCAGATATAGCACCAACGCCAGGAACAGGCTTTCAGTGTCAATCATCCCCCTCCGACCCTCCACACTTTCAGAGGCAGCTCTGTTCAAAGGAAACCCAGACGAGGAACGATTAAGATATCCATCTGGAATAATATAATTTTGACCATGTGGCCTGCTGAGTAGGCCCAAGCTGCCGCCGTTATCAGCGTTGTCATTATTTATTCACAGCTTGGTTCATGTTTATTATTCAGTTGTGGATTCATTATGGCTGGAATGTGCTTATCTTTTCACGTCTTTCTAGCGGATTGGAGTTTATTATTATTATTGGAGCCCTGCTCATCACCTCCTTCCCTCCCCCCTGTTCTCTCCTTCCTTCCTTCCTGGCCGGTTTATGTGTGGCTTTATTAAGTTTCATCTTGGTCTTTGCCACCTTTGCCATTAACTTGTTAACCTGTAATGTCTCCTGACTGCTCTCTGCTCCGCTAACTCTGATTTATACCTCCTGAAGGAGCGACTGGTAAGCAGCTGCTTGTAATTGCAGTGTTATAGATGAAGGTTTAAGTCAGTGGGACGCATAAATATGTTTAAGTAAGAGGGGGAGGCTCTGGAGAGCAGCAAAAACAAGGTTTAATGAAATACATGTGGAAGAGGGAGAGCTTGGCCAGAGGTGAGGGTTCTTTCTTTCTTTCTTTCTTTCCCTGTACAGTAGCAGGAGAGTCGCAGCTCGAGAGTCAGGATAGTTGACCGACGAGACGATGGTGGAGGATTTTGGTGTCAAAGCAAAAAGCGCCTATTTGGCAATATTTTGGATTAGGGATGCTAATTTTGAAAAAAAAAAGATTTAACCGATAACCGACCCTCGTTAACCAATTATTAAGCGTTAACCGCTGTAGCGGTATTTAGCGCAAGTCATATCATCAACGCAATATTGAACAATGTTATCGCACATCACGGATTTTCCTCATATTGCAGGCCAGCTTTTTACACATAAAACATATTTAAATGTATCTTAGCTGCATTGTTAACATCAAAATCAAAACAAACATGCAAATTACAAATAAAAAAAAAAAAACAAGAAAATTACTTTTTAAAATAAATAAAAGTTTGGGATAAATTTATGAACATAAATAAACCACTTTATGTTAAAGGTCACTTTGAATGATTAACTGAAGATAATGTAGAAAAACAAAGATTTTGAATTCGGGCTTAATAGGGGTGTAACGCTACGTTTTTACAACGATACGATACTTATCACTTTCCATGGTTCCGATACGACTCAAGGACGATATTTGGCTCATCTAGAGCGATACGATACGATACGATACGATACGATACGATACGATACGATACCATTCAGTGACTTGAAATCAATACAGTAACTTTTTTTTGCCAAAAATTCAATCAGTGTGAAATAAATAGCTGGATACTGGACAGAGCAGGTCAGGATTCCTCAAAGTTTTTCTTGGAAGGGAATCAGGGATAAATGAATTATGGATATAAACATTGGGACGGTATCATTCCTATACAAACGCTGTTTAAACAATTCACTTATAGTCGATCAAGTAGTGATCTTACAGTGTTCATATGGGTTCTTTTCATACATGAAAACATACCGAAAAACATTTTAAAACTACGTTAGACTAACGTTAGTTGAATTTCTGTTTAGTTTTTTACTTTCCTCCCGTGATCATTTCTACTTTCCGGCTGGATAAACGAGGCTGATGCTGCATGCACATTGATATCATGATGGGAAAAGGTCATTTTAAAAAACTAATGCGCATGGGGAAAGCACATGTGGGTGAAGCCGCCGTCGTTAAGTAGATTGATAACGCCTCGTCACGTAATGCCTCTAAAGTGAAACTCTGCTGACCGGCTCCTCGGCACCGCAGCATCGGCAGCTCATGCAGACCGGTGCCAGTCTCCCTCCACGCCGCTGCCGGGTGAGAGAGCGAGGAATCCCGGCAAAGGCATTGTTCTGCATGCACGCATGTCAGTGACGTTATTCACAGGGAGAGTGAACCGGAGTAACATTTCTTTACTAATAAAATTGCTAAAAAACACATCTTTATAATGTTTCTCGTGCCTGAATATAAGGTGCAAATTCTTTATAGCCATTCTTTAGATGGCTGTACGTCCCCCGTGAAGGACAACTTGCCGAGTACCTATCGATGTAGTAGATGAATCGTTACACCCCTATGGCTTAGGTTGTATTTTGGGACAGTTCCTCCAGGAGGATGGTGATAAAAGTTAGTTGAGAGCCCTGACTGCTACACTTTCTGGTTATTTATTGATACGTGCTGCTCAAATTCCCACACATTTTTCAGGCTTTCCATTTTCTTTAGGAGAGAAGACTTCTCTCTCAGAGTGACCTGTTCATCTCTTGCTCTCTCTCTCTCTCACACACACACACACACACCCACACACACGCTCATGCTCAGGTTCAATGTGGGCGCTGGTATTTCAGCTAAAGGTGAGGAGTGAAAAGATCACTGTAGGTCTCCACACAAACCGCAGCGAGCCGGGCCGTCACCAGTCACCTCTTCACCCCTTCACAGTTACTGCATACATGCTTCATGTGTGTGTGTGTATGTGCATGTGTGCAGATAGTTGAAAAGCTCATTCATACACACAGACAGTGTGGCCATTCACTCCCAAGCCGTCAGCTCTGTTTCTCCTCTTTGCTCTGGGGCTCTGCCAATCAGCTGGCTTCAATCGCTCCTCTTCCTCATCCTCTCATTTTTTCTATTTATTCCTCAACTTCATTCTCCCCTCTGCTGCTGCTGATCTCTATTTACCCTGAGCTGTGTTTGTTGTCTGTGAGGAGGCCGTTGGTTTAACATTAAGTCACAGCATCTCCCGACAGAACACCGCGGTTTGATTTCAGCCCACATGCACGTTTTTATCAGCTCAACATTGTTGAATCAGAGCAGCTGATGTTGATGGCAACTAAGCTAGCGGGCTGCTGAGAGCTGACTCTCAGCGCACAGACGTACTCCAGAGAAACGAGCGACAGTGACAGTAAATGGCAGCAAAACTGTATTTTTGTAGATTACAGCACACTTGTAATGCTGCAGAAGGATTTCTGTTTTGTTTTTGTAATTATTATGTACTGAGATGGGTCACAACGTTTTATATTGTTATTGACTGTTGTAGTCTGATTTTTGAAACACTTTCTAAATAAAAAGGGAGTTCAGTTCTCTTTTAAAGAAGACGTGTAAATGACAGTGGCATTAAGGGGTCATAAAACCAATGATCTGTTAATCTTTACGAATCAAAGACTCTAACGATCGAAAATCAAATCAAATCGTGACCTTAAAGTCCCCCCTTCCAGCCAGTTTTACTTCCTGTTTTTTGGTTAACGTTCTTTCTCAAACAGAGAATAGGGGTGTGGTTAATAGTCAGACGTAGTTCATTACCATGGCAACCAGATTACATCGTTTTTCGACTTGGTTTAGATGAATTTACTGATTATCAGACCACAAATGAGACAAGAGTTGGCGCAACACACCGACTCGCTCTCTCACAGGCTGATGAATCTGCGCGTTACGTGCCGCAGGCGCCAAACTGCAAGCCTGTATCACTGTCTGTGTTGTTAAAGGTCGGTTTAGCAGGTTTAATAGCTTTATAAATACTGAAAAAAGAAATCAAAGCGCTCAGTATACAGAGAAATGTAATGTTGAAATGTTCTAAAACAGAGCATTTCTGACAGAGGGTGAATACAGGTAAATTCAAGCAGACAGTATAATGAAAATAAAGTTGTTTTTTTAACATTACAGCATGTAAACATGTTCTAGTAGAAACACAAAATACGTATAAGTATGAACCTGAAAATAAGCACGATATGGGACCTTTAAAGGGAATGCGAGATGACACTGATTGGTTTAATTCCTGTTACGCTCAAAACACATTTATGATTAATTAAGAGACTAAATACAACCCCTGTGCCCCATGCGCCTTAATTTACGTCCAGATTATGTGCCGCTTAACTAGCAAAAGTGGAGTTGGACTCACACTTTCCATGCACTATGCAGTATATCGTTTAAATAGGGCCGTTGGTCTTACTGGAGCGTGGCGCTGCACTAAACTGCTCTGTATTCAGTTAAAGCGCTCAGCATTCTTGTGACCTGCCGTGTCAGTCTGATAAGATGTTCTGTAAAGTTTGGTTATAGCTTTAAGTGGATCCCAATGAGGAAGTGAGGGCCGACTTTGGCCTCCATTAATCCTACATTTCTTGTGCGCCCGCTCTCTCCTTTGAGTTCTATTTATGGTGCTCTCTAGGGTTTCTCTGATCTTCAAGCATCTCTTAATTATCTGAAGAGGCAAGCTGTGTTATGTTACATTTAAAGTGCTGGTGTAGATACAGCGGAACACGGAAACAAAACCACACGCATACATCTTAAGAAGATGGACTGCCTTTCAAACATGCTAGTAGTTCTCTGGGTACCCACGAGTCTCCCCTTCACAGACATGCCCACTTGATGATAATCACATGCAGTTCTTTGAATTCAGTATAAATGAGTTATTTCCATCTATTCTAAAATGGTGTGTTTGAATATTTCTGCATACTGGGGTCCCTAAACAGTCTTGAATTACATACATTGGGTATCACTGTAAAGCTGAGACTCTTGTGGATCCAATGAGCCCAACTGGATTCATGTGTGATGATGTTAGTCCCCATGGTAGTCATTTCATTGTAGTGAGACCATTTTTTTAAAACTTGACCTCACTGTATAAAATGACCTGTGGTGACCTCTAGGATAATCACAGCCTCATGAAACTTTACAGGCACAAACTAGAGACCTAGAGCATTCAGAGGATGGATGGCGTTACTAGCTAGATTTCCCATTCATGGCTGTATCACTCCAGAGTTTGGGTTACACACCCAGATCATCAGCCGTTAACAAAAGCCCATTCATGGATATAAACAGCCCTCATTAACAATGACTTTCTCACACTTCACTTGCTCAACACACACAGACAGAAAACAGATGGCAGATACAGACACAGAGTCCAGAAGTGAAGCAGCAGGCCCGAACATTGAGAGAACTACTTACTGTTCTACTCCGTACATATATCAAGTCACACATCGATTGTAGTATTAAAACTGATTAAATATCCCTCTAGCCATGTTTTTTTACTCGTAGGAGGAGGTGGTTGAAGATATTATCCCACTGCAACTTTCATCTCTTTCTGTAAGTAGAAAACATAAAATAAGGCCATGAAAATATGATAGAAAAGACTGTATAGACATCCTGTAAACTCCAGTGGTGGACTGTACAGGGTCAAAATAGATCCTGTATATTTAGACATGATGAGATGAAAGCCTTTCATCCCACTCTTTCAGCCTCTATAATAAGAAAAGATTATCTTACAGTAGGCGGCCTTGTACGCTGAATTAGATATAAAGGACAAAATAATCTGTGTGACTGTTTTATGTGTTGGTGGAAAGAAGAGAAGGTGCGTATCGTGTACATGATGCATTTAAAGGGGTTTTGCACTCTCATAAAGTTAGGGGACTCACATAGGACACATTAAAAAGCAGAGGCAGGCTCCATAACCACTGGATCTTGCATTTCTCATAATGCAACAGATAGGGATGCTAATTTCGATTATTTTTTTAAACCGATAACCGACCCTCATTAACCGATTATTAACCGTTAACCGACAAGATTAGTGCGTTGCATGCAGCGGTGCGCCAGCTGCAGTGTATGAGCACAACAGACAACTGAGTCCCCAGTTCACCTGTCAGGGAGAGTTCCTGTAGCAGCCACGATGCTGCGTGTAGTGTCATTTAGTTTAGCTGCGAGATTGTCAGCTGTGTGTCTGCCCGGCGTAACGTTATCGAGTATCCGACAGACCGTGTCTGTTCGGTTAAAGCTACGTTCGGAGCTGTAGCGTTGCTGGTGGCTTCACACACACATACGGTGTGTTAGCGCAGCGTAACGTTAGCGAGTGTCTGACAGACCGTGTTCGTGTGGCGGTGGTGAGTGTGGGGTTGTTGGTGGTGTTATAGCTGTGAACGTAGCTGTAGCAGTGTGTGTACAGTTTATTTGTCGGTGAATAAATGCTACGACTCCTCAGGGCAAGACCCCAAGCCCCCAGGAAGAGCGCTGGTCGTTGATCCCAATTTTCGTAGTGGCCAAACTGCGGTACTACAACTTCCGTGTCCGTCATGTGATGCCATTTGGCCCAAAAAGACATTTTCCCATAGATTTACATTGGGAAAGACACGTCTGTAAATCAGCGGACAATTTTTTTTTAGGTGAATCAACTTCCCAGTACGATAGCCTAGTCCTAAAAGTTGTAAAATACATTAATAGCTGAATCCAGAGTTATTTCCCTTCCTCTGTTCATGTGAATGAGACCCAGACCGAGGCTGGAGCGCGGGCTGGGAGGCGGAGTTAGCGAGCTGTGACGACAGCGTGACGGCTGTGACCCCGTGACCAAGCCATGTGACCGAGCAGACTGCTCCATGAGCCCAATGGATGCGGAAGACCGCCGGAAGATCCGGATACTTTTCCACTCGGAAGTCGAGCCATTTTGGCTTCATGCTCCACTGAGCAACTTTCATATGAATGAACGGGGCTCCGCCTCCAACGCTGTATCCAGTTCTCTTAATACATCCATGCAAGATTCCTTCCTGCATCTTGCAACACCAGCTCAGACTCTCTTAAGGTGGGCTTTTAAGGTGGACCAGCTTTTTCTCCTTAAAGTGATGAGCCGCTCCTCTGAGTTTTGCTCAGCTTCTTAATTCATTTTTTATATTTATCTTAACCGTTTAACCGATAGCTATTAATTGCTTAAAATTCTTAATGTCGGTTAAACGGTTAATTATTAACATCCCTTGCAACAGGCCATCTTTCTGTCAGAGCCTCCCTGCCCATGTCTTTCAAACTCCATACCTTCAGCCAACATGACCACATGCTGACTGAATAAAGTGAACATAAATGGTAGTTTAGTGTGATTATCGGGGCAGGATCGCAGTTGAAAGCGTCGTTACACAGTATTCAAACAGCACAGGATGAGGAAGGGGAAGTGAGCTGTGTTAAGGCTCCTTAAAGAAACCTGACTTAAAATCAATCATTCTCCAATCAGCTACTGAACTTCCCTGTGTGTCTTGCACAAGGCTACATTTGATAAGATCAAAGATGAAGGTAAAGCAGAAGCAAATACGTGAGGGGGTTTCCAGCGAGGATGGACTGAATCACCACCCTCATATCATATATATTGGACCCGACCTCGAGCATGTTGCAGACCCCCTGCTTATCGTGGTCAGCCGCTGGAGCTGAACAAGTCTTCCATCCTTCTTGATGTGAACAAACTCGAGCTTTGATTTCTGACCTGCCGCACAGGAGTTTCACTTCTGGCTTTAACAAGTAATCCCTCCCTCACCATGTAGCAGCTGCCTCCTCCGGTACAGTATGGCATCCCTCGGGATGGGGGTTGCCCTTCTTGTATTATTATCCCCGTATTGGCTCCCCTGAAGTAAGCCAGTGATCCAGTGTGAACCAGCCACTGCAGGGTGCTGGCAGGGTGACAGCTGTCCTGACACTGTCCTTCCACTGGTGTGTAAACTCAATTAGAGGAACTGCTCCACGCCGCGCTGCACGGCCACGACTCAGTAACTTCACAGCAAGACGACCTGACTTTCTGTCACTGTGTGTGTGTGTGTGTGTGTGTGTGTGTGTGGCCTTGTAGGGACATATCCTCTATTGAGATGACAAATCACGCCCCTCTCAGACGTGACTTTGTGTTTTCAGTGCCAACCCACTCGTACTGACCTTGATTAGAACTGCGTAGCAGAACAAACAGCTGTCAGAGTAAAAGCACAAGTTCTCCCACACAAAGGGCAAGTCATCGGCTATTGAAATAATTTGTAGGTAGTCAGAGATGTACCGTTACCGTACTGTTCTCTGTCTACTAGGGCTGGGACGATTCACCTATCTCCCAATTCGATACTATCACGATACTTGGGTGGCGATTCGATATGTATTGCGATTTTTAAGTGTCGCGATTCGATATTGTGATTTTTGTTAACTTTTTTAACACTAGACATTGGGAAAAAGTTGAATCATACACTTCTAGGGACTTTTACTTTGGAAAATATCTAAATTAATACAGTAAGAATGTTTGATTTTCAGCATGTATGTAGTCAGAGATGTCCTGAAGTCAAATATATCAGTCATTGTCAGGAATTATTTATTACATTTTTCCAGCAATGACACTTCCCTCACTAATTAGTGGTAATTTCTTTTTAATATATAAGGGACATGTAATGTTTTATACTTCTGGTGAATATAATCCAATCACTCTTATTTCCATAGATGTATTTTGTATATACAGTTCCCCATCCATGGTCAGCTCCATCGGGGCCGTTTGAATGCATTTAACATGAATGTCAGTATCTGGGTGCTCTAAAGTCGTAGCGTCGGCCCATTTGACCACGGAGACGAGAGTGACGCCTGGCACTTTGGATTAAAAATGTGAGGGTGCAGGTCGCCGTTTTGTACTTTTTGTACTTCCTTGTTGCGGCCGGCTGTGACGTCACGTTACTCAGACTACAATAAAAATGGTAACTCCTTTCCACCTGTGTGTAGACTTAAATGAAGCAAATATATCGATTCTGCCATTAAAAAATCTATTTAGAAAGAGAGAGAGACAGAGAGGTTAGTAAGTGATGGAAGTGAGCCAGCCTCAGACACTCCTCAGGGAAACACATACCAGTGGCACTTCTTCTGTGTCTGTCTCTAAGTGGCTCTAAAAGCCTGCAGGAGACCACTCCTGCTAATCTTAATGGTAGATCATCTACACTCGCACACAATACAAGTGGCCCGGACGCTCACATACACACTCACACAGTCTCTCTCTCTCTCTCTCTCGGGGGAGCCCTCTAAATGCCAGATGCCAGTTATTCGTATCCAGCTTCAGTATGCAGCACAGTCTCAGGCCCTGTTAGCCTGATAATCACTCTTCCCCTCGCTGCCTTTGGATTATGCTGATCATCCAAAAATCCCACCGCGAGACGTCCACGCTTCCCGACTGTTGTGTATAAATCACAGTGAAATTAATAGAAAATGTTCAAGTAGAGCAGAATTTATGAAGACTCAGCAGAGGGTTTGGAGGTATCGGAGCTCAGCTTTTGTCTCCTGTGAGTTGAGGAGGAGGGATGGCTGTATGGCTGGAGGGAAAGGGATCTTGACCTGTGTGGGGAGATGATTTCACAGCTTCTGTTTCAAAAAACACCAGTCAGGTACAGATTTTAGCTCACTAAATTATAGGGCTGGGATGATACACCTATCTCCTGTAGGCCTGCACGATAAGAGGAAAATCTGCGATGTGCGATATCATTGTTCAATATTGCGATGACGATATGACTTGCGTAGGGATGCTATAGGTGAGATAGGTGGATCACCCCAGCCCTAGTGTTTATCACGTATGTTCGTATCGCGATGACGATGAAAATTTGATTTATTGGTCGGCACTAATCCCCTGATACTGATGGATGAATGGACTTCCTTCTACTGCTGACTCAAATGAAGCAGATATATCAATCTGTCATGAAAAAAAACTATCTTAAATTTGTACAAATGAACCTGGGAGTGACTGAGATCAGATTTATGACCCATGATACAGCACCAAAGTGTCCAACTTTATTGTGTGTTGTATACCATATGTGTGTGTTGACTTCTTACAGATTTGGTGCATCATCATGATTATGGTCTGTAATATTATTCCCATGCACTTAACCTGGATGTGTGTGTGTTGTCAGTGTGCAGAGGGCCAGCCCCAGACTGCAGTGTTCCTACCAGAGTTCGCCCTCTCACCTCAGGGCAGCTTCATGGAGGATGCTACAGAGGATCAGTTTCTAACCTACAGATACGACGACCAGGTCAGTCCCACTCTCTCTTTACTGCTGCTGATGGACCAGTATGGGTTTGCAAAAGCTGATGCGAATGTTTCGAGCTGAAATGTCATCAAGTAAGGGATAATGTACAGCGAGCCGGTCATTGTGGATGGGGCAACGAGGGATGAACTATGATCTCGTCTGTGGAAAACAGTGCATTTCTCCACCTGTATCTGATGCACTTTGGCTAGAACAGCAGCAAACCTATACATCTGATTATCTGTCTGTCAGTTTGTCTTCTAGTTAGTTAGTTAGTTAGGTGTAGATAGCTAGCCCAACTTGTTGCATTAGCTAACTGAGGGTTTTCATTTTATTTTTTAGTTTCCTCCACCTTACTTTAGTGTGTTTATTTTTACAAAGGCATTTGTGTGTGCTATGAATGGGTGCAGTCAACGCAGTGAATTACACAAAATTGACTGTCTCCTGCTGGAGATAAATTAACGGAAAGCAGCCGATACTGGAGGTTTGAATGACGGTGAACAAACAACTTTCATCCCAAAAGAAAACCAGAGAAAAGTCCTGTTAAAGCAATAAATGAATCACAGTGCAGCCGGATGTGGTATCGGTGTTGGGAGCTGAGGCGAGAGCGGCCGGTGCTGGTGGACGGTGCACCTCCAGAAAAGTCCTGAAACTACATTTCAAACGGTGGACCTCGGCAACATGTCTATCCATCCTCCGGTGCGCCGTGGTCGGCGTACGGTGGTGCGGCTCCTCGGTGCAGCAACAGCCAGCAGACGGCCGCCTCGCCAGGAGGAGACGGTGAAGAAGAGAGCGTGAGAGAGAGAGTCGGTGTGTTGAGATAATTCTTGTCTCATTTGTGGTCTGATAAACAGTAAATCCATCTAAAATGGGTTGAAAAACAATGCAATCTGGTTTCTGTGGTAAAGAATGACATCTGACTATTAACCACACCCCCATTCTCTGTTTGAGAAACTGCTTGGAGGAGGCCTTTAAGGTTTTAAAAGAAGATTATGTCATGACAGAGATAGTCAATGTATTTAAAAGCAAATTGGCCTGGTATAGCGTGTACACACAAACACGTAGAAATACTGCCCACACACACAGACATGCTTAAGGCCCCATGTAGGTGTTTAGTGTTGGTGTGAGCAGCAGATGGTGTCGCTTCAGTGCAGCAGAGTGGATTAGAAGCTACAGGTTGGTTGAGTAACAGGTGGAGGACTGCTGGCTCTTTGATCTACATCTTCAGGCTGTACGAGCTGGATGTGCTAACCGATGCACGCTCCGGTTGTTACTCCTCGGCGGTGCGCTGCAGGTAGCAGATCTGACGTGTCAGCAGCAGCAGTGCTCCTTCCTGTGTTTTTCCCACCAGGATGGCTAATAATGCCCCTCACATTTTCTAGTTCACCGTCTGTCCTACATTCTGCTTCATGCACACGTAGAACAGCAGCGAGCAGATCAGCTAGACAGGTGATGCTCCGAGTGAGGTCCCGGGGGGGGGGGCTTCCAGGCGTCCACAGCAAAATAAGAAAAAAGAAAAGAGGAATACAGGTTCATTCTCCGTTCATCACAATCCAAAGAGGATCTGAGGGGATTTATTCTTTAAGTTAACATTGGGGATGTTAATTATTAACCGTTTAACCGTTAACTGACATTAGGAATTTTAACCGATTAACGCTATCGGTTAAACGGTTAAAAGAAATATTAAAAAATAGCTAAAAGTCTGAGCAAAACTCAGAGGAGTGTCTCGTCACTTGAAGGAGAATAACTTGTCCACCTTAAGAGAGTCTGGGCCGGTGTTGCAAGATACAGGAAGTTGGCTTGGGTCTTGACCTGAGGAGTTGTAGCATTTATTCACCGACAAATAAACTGTACACACGCCGCTATACAGCTGCAGAAAACATCTCCAGTCTACCTCGCCTACTGTATCCCACAATGCAAAGCGCTGGAACGGTACAGGCTACGGTTACAACAACAACAAGCAGCCAAAAACGGCTTGTTTTTTACATTTTTTGTAGCTATTTCATCTCTAAATTCACTTGAAGCGAGAAATGAACTGTTGCGATTTTGAATGTTTATAGTTTTCCCATATTAGATGGCAAATCAAACATTTTCTCCAACGTTTTCGGAGTTTGGAAGCTCCACAAACCGCTGTGACAGCTAGCTATAGCGCCTGCCGGGGTCGCTACCTTGCCAGCCGGGCAGAGCTGGTTGAGCTGGTTGGAGCTCTCTGGAGACCGGTCTGTAGACGAGAGGCTTTTATTTCCTTGTTGACGGATAGTTTGTCTAAATATCAACACTCAAATGTCCATTATAAAATTAACAGGAATCTGTGTTTATCTGACATTTTGGAGTTGAAAAGCTCGACAATCGCCTGTGGGCGTAGCTCGCTTGCCAGCCGGCCAGTTGACGCTCACAGACCGGCTACAGAGCAGCAGAGTGGCGAGGGAAGAGGCGAGGGAAAGAGACGCCTCTGACGGGGCAGAGAGATACCTGCTGAGACAACATGACCCTTTTTAACATTCCTCTAATATCTGGAGGGAGATCAGGCCACTGTTTTGTTGCTGTAACTGAAAAAGCAGTTTGAGTAAATGTTGTGGATCAATGTTGTATATTTCCCGTCTCCCCTCGTTGATGATCCTGTTTGTCTGACTTCACTATGAGCTGTTAGAATAAATAGTTTAAACCTGCAGAATATTATAAAGTCAACAAACATAACAAACAACAAAAGCTGGTCTAAAGGCTAAATCCTGGTCTAGCATACTGCAAAATATATCTTAACCGTTGCATACTGCATACTACTGAGGACTGCAGTATGTACTGTATACTGTTTACTGCATACTGCGTTCCTCAGTAGTATGTAGTAGGCGGTTTCAATACAGCCACAGTTTAAAGCCTTTCATACCCGTTGGCTCCGCTTGGTGGGGAAACTGAGTTTAAGGTTTGTATTTTAATAGTACTGTAAGTAGGTGTTGGCACTATAAGTAGTTTTAGTCTCATATTTGCATTCCTGTAGAGTTTCTGTGTGCTTTGATGGTCGAGAGCGAGGTCATTTTCTACTCTCCGCTGTTTGGGAAAAAACACTGCTTCAAAACATACAAATTGCTCTGAAAGCATTTTCTCTGCTTTTTATGCAACACTCAATGCACCCATTCCTTCCTTCTGATTGAATAAAGCAGAGCAGAGCGGTAAAGTGATCCATCTGGCATTGGAGTGCGGTTAATAAGGACACACATCCACATAAATCAGGTTAAGAACTTGAGAGAACATTGTGTTTTTGAAAGCCTCGCCGCTGACAAACATCGTCCAAATGATCCCTAACGAAACACACGAACCTCGTTTGGAGCCTGGAGTCCTTCGGCCGTCTGCAGTGGTCAAGGTTGTTGTTGTTGTTGTACTGCTGTCTGCCAGAGCCTTCACTGCACAAAGGTTGAGAATGACATATTGTGTCTGTGAGGAAATGTCTGAACAGAGCCTTTCTATAGGGCTTTTACTCCCAGAGAGGAATGAACTCTGTACTGTAAATGACTGCTTTACTTTCCAGAGGACATGGACTGTTTTGGAACATTTAACAGGGCTCTTCCAGTCCGTCCAGCTTCATGTGGCCAAAGTTATCCAAGTGTGTGTCATTGGAGTGTAAAGGGCTTATAGCTAACAGGGACTCAGGCACATACTGTCTAGGACATCCATGGGTACATTTGTCTGTAGTGTACGACGGAGTATTAGGGCCACATTGAGGGAAAAAAGAAGAATAAAGAGGAGAATCAAGTCATACTATTTCAAGAAAAAACAGTTCTAATATTTCGAGAATAAAAGTCATAACTTTAACCACAATTTCCCCGTCAGGTCCGCGTGGTTCTTCTTTCGGAATAAACGCAGTTCCTTGCTCAATTTTTTCATGGTCCTGATACTTCTTATGATAATGTGGTGCCGATGTGCCAAAAGATGAAGTATTTTGTGATTTGTGAAACTTATAAGATGCGAGCGGAGGAGAGAGGAAGAGAGGAAATATGTTTTTAGAGACATGAGATGTCCTTTCCTCTGAAGCTTCACCTGAAGCGACATCCGTTTCTGATGACAGCAGCAGCTGATCACATCTGGATCACAGCTGTCAGTCGGCTTTAACAGCTGTTTATATCTGAACTGTACTGATACTAATAAAGACACTCAGTTCTTCTCAGTGGTAGAGCAGCAGTGTTTTCTCTCTGTAGCCTGTTACCTGCTTAACAAACACCTGCATATGAATAACAGCTGCAGTCTGTATTTATACTGTGGATTGTGTTCTGCTTAGAGGACCAGGAACCATCTTTACTGGCACAATGCCTTTATATAATATATTCATTATTAGTGTCTGTATTTATTGATATTCTGACAGTAGAAATGATGTATTAGGCTGAATGAGTCAGGGAAAATGTAAATGATGTAACTCATATCAAACCCGACGCTCAGGAATTATCAGCCTCACATGTGACTGAATGGAAATGATGATAAATGATATAAAAGGTGTAAAAGACAGACCCTCCTTCTCTCTCTGACTTTAACTGGATCCTTAATAAAAGTTAACGGGGGGAAATAACAGATCATCAAAAGAGAACTCTTTCTAATAAATGAAGAAAGTTGTTTGAGAACGAGAAAGAAAGGGGGAAAAAACCTAAACCAAATGTATTCAAGACAAGAGAAGAACATGGGGAGGTGTTGAGGGGTTCAACTTTTGAATGTTTTAATTGCTGATTTATGCTCTGGATGATTTGCAGACATCGTGCACTCCTTCTGACAGTTTGCACTGAGGAGATGCCATGTAAGATCAGTCACATCACTACGCTCTGATAACACCCGTATAAACACATTTTTAATAGACACAAATGTCACACATTTTCTCATCACCTCCTTATTAAACACACTGGTGGTAGGTGGAGGCGGCGGATTTTTTTTTTGACAGTAGCAGTGTAGGAGGAAATATGTGGCTAAGACAGACGCTGCTGACGGAGTCAAGGTTGCCTTTTCAACTGCTTGACGGTGTTGCAGGCCGCCGTTCTAACAGCACAATCAACAGGTCAGTGAAAGAGCAATCATTTTCTCTGGAGGCAGGAGAAATGCTCGCTGTGTATTGTCAGCTTTAGTAAGTAACGGTGGCCACTGCTGACTCTCTAGCGAAGGTTGCTAACAGCCAATTCTTGTTCCCCTGACAATGTCATTTCCTGCTGTAAACAGCAGCTCTGCCTGGCAAAGTGCAAAACGGGTGAGAAGGTGGTTACCTCAGTTCAAAGCTTCCCTTTTTTCTACAGCCTTTATTTGAAAGACTGAAAGACTTTGTATGTTTACCCAGCCCGTTCTCATTCCCCAGGGGCAATAATGTTAAATACCAAGGCCTCGGCGTTAGGTACCGCCGCACAACGTATCCTTACATTGTTTTTCTTCATAAGATTACATTTGACCTCATCATGATAACATTATAATTTACCTTCGCCCAATACTCATTTTTTTACTGAATAGAGCTTAAACACATCATAATGTAACATCTGTTGGCAGCTGTTAGCAGGTACAGCACCTGTGAGGGTTTCTGGACAATATCTGTCATTGTTTTGTGTTGTTAATTGATTTCCAATAATAAATATATACATACATTTGCATAAAGCAGCATATTTACCCACTCCCATGTTGATAAGAGTATTACCCTTTAAAGCACACTTTGAACAGATAAAAAAATGTGACATTAATTTGCGATTAATCACATTTAAAGCTGAAGTAGACAAGATTGGAGTAAATATGATTTAAAAAAAAGTTATTTTTATAAAAGGTGACAGTAGAACATGAAACAAGTAACCTGAAAAAAGCCATGTTCCTCTGTGTCCTCCGGTGCTCCTAACGGCATCTGCAAGATTTCACAGACCGGAGGAAAACAAGCAGTCAGAGCTGATCTGAGGTCTGCTGTCCAGCTGCCGTCTATGAGAGCCGGCTGTCAATCACTCGCAAACTCCGACCAAACGGTCAAACTAGGCTGATCAAATATGAATCAATATTCTGTTACGTTAATGTCTATTTCTCTCCTCAGATGTTCTCAGAATCATCTTGTAGCACGGTTTAGCTGTAAAATGAGAAAGTTTGTGACGCCGCCGTCATTGTGAAATCTGGTGAAGGAAAGCCAAGTTCTGGTCACATGACCGGAGCACAGCCAATAGGAACGCTCTCTCTCAATGAAATGACCTGTGATTGGTCAAAGTCTCCCGTCACTAGATGTTCTAAAGCCTGAAAACAGAGCCATGAGGAGGAGCAGAAGTCTAGTTATCTCTCAGAACACTTGAATTACAATATGCTGAAAGGTTATTATGGACTTTTTGCCCAATGATGCCAAAAATATACTGCCTACTCATGCGATCAATCGTGATTAGATATTTTAATCGATCGACATCCCTATTTAATACCTTTGATATTTCAAGATTATTCTTACATAGGGCATATTTTCATTTGATTTTTTTAATAAATCTGTTTTTAGTCAAATTATCCAAACTAATTTGGAGAAGGATTTGGGGGGGGTGGCTGAATTCAGACCCACTGGTCATTTTTGCCTCGGGCCCCTTATTGATTGGCTCTGATTATCTTCTTACACTGTAAGTAATGTTAGCCTAGTAGGGCTGTGAATAAAGATCATTTTCATTATCAATTATATATAAATAGATTCAGAATTTGCTAAAGATATTTGCTGATAGGCCGATTGAAGTCAACAAGGCCGATGTTTGGCCGATAAATCGTTGCATCCTATAGTCCGAGATCATTATCCAGATATCATATCTCAGTGTATATGGGGTGTAAATGTCCTAAAACACCACTATTGTATGAACAGAACAGCAAAGGTTAAGAGAAGGGGGGTGCGGTGTTATTTTAAAGGTCATTTCTGATTGATACAACCTATTTAGTTTCTGCTTAATACTACGCTAACCACTCAAAATGATGTAACCTTAAGAAAGGCAATATGAAAATGGTGAAAGTGACCTCCTTTTTTGGTTCAAAACCTCGTAGCTGCAGACAGCAATACAGATGCAATCAGAGTCTCATTCAGAAAAAAGCATCACCTCACCACACTGTGTGTGTGTGTGTGTGTGTGTGTGTGTGTGTGTGTGTGTGTGTTACTTTGCACACCTTGAGACTGCAATGTGAATGTTTCTGGAACTCCTTATCATCTGCCTCTGGCAAAAGCAGCCTCAGATACTCATTCATATTAAAAAAACAGAGCCAGTTAGCGCCAAGTCAAATTGCATTCTGCACGTGTGCCGCCACAAGCGAGGAGAGGGAGCTGACTCACAGCTCGCTATAGGTAGGATTGGGACCCAGGTTTTATAGAAATGCAACATCAAGGCAGGCGTGGGGTGTGACCAGCTGTGTGGAAACGCTCGAATATGAGATGTCAGGCTTTCAGAGCTCAGACGCCAGTTCTTAGTCCATTGTCTGACAAGAGGCCTGAGCCACAAATAGAGAACATGACGCAGGTAGGAGACATCACAGCGGGGCAGTCAGCAGCAACAACTTGATCTGAGGCTATATTTCTGTCTCCGGTTGTGACTTATCCAAGGCTATTACCTCTATCCTTCTCCCCTTTTTGCATGTTTCATATTCTCTGCACTACTCTTTTAACACTCCCACTCCTCCTGTCTAGAAGGGCGGACGGTAAAAAGCATTACACTAAGATCAAAAGTGCCTTGTTTTATCTCACAGCCTTGATACGTTATTATAGATACATGGGACTAAAAAAACAGTTTGTTCTGAGAATAGAGTCTCGTCATAATGTTTTACCTGCATTGGAGAGCGGGCGAGACGTCGTGAGTGTCACTGCAAGTGACTATAATTTCCCTAAGGTCTCGCTACAGTACAGGCCGGCTGCCTCAGACCGACTTTAAATCTGCAGCTATGCATGCCGCTGGCTCAGCTGCATTTCAATTTGGGAGGCATTCGCTTCCACCCCGTCTCTGTGAAACAGATGTAAAAAGGTGATTTGTGAAGATGGATGAGTGCGATGCTGAAGATCGATGGCAACCGGTGTTGAGCCTGCAGAGAGGGAAGGGAAACAGGGGCATGATGTGGGCCATATTTTGTTGGATTGTAACCCAACCATCAAACTCTTCACAGAGGATGAAACTGAACTACATTATTATTATTCTGAGCTCTCGTTCTACATTAGTTTCAGATGTAATAGTTTATTGTGATTCATAAAAAGATTCATTCCGATTGTCCCAAGTAGTTCCCCTTGGCTGTAGACAAGAGACAGTTAGCACAAAGCCTTTTGTTGTAATGGTTAATGTGTTAGCAAAGAATCGTTTTGTTAGACATCCAGCTGTCTTGTTTTTGTCCACCTGATGAATTCCAAGTTGAATTCCAATGTTCACTATCTTTTTTAGCTCCGTTTCAGTCTCCACCAACTCACAAAATCAATCTCTTTGGCTGCTAAATGCTCCATTATGTTCACCACCTGGTTGCTAGCCTAGTGTCTGTCTGCTGTTTGGTGCTGGGCAGCTGGTTACAGCGAGTTTATCAGAGATTTTTCACTGAAAACAGCTGCTGAAAATGAGCTTGATGAGAGCGGTGTTTGCTGGCAAGAGAATCAAACAATTAGCCAAAAAGAAGTAAAAAAAAAAAAAGCTACATAGAGACTTGCAGAGTTAATAATTCTCTGTGGGTACGGTTTCTGTTACAACCCGGCTCAAAGGTTGCAACAAAAATGGGAGACCAGACGAGTTTAAAAATAGTAACAGGCATTTATTTGACTAACTAACAATAAATAACTAAATGAACATGGAAAGTCAGTAATCAGTGATGTAGGCATGTGTGGGTGTGTGAAAATGTCTCCTGCAAACAAAACCAAAACAGGTGTGCCAGCCAAGGAAGAGAGCGGCATCTGCTGAAAGGTAGAGAGCTTTTATCCCAACCACACCAAGCCCAGGTGTGGCTCATCAGCCTGATGACCCTCTCTCCTGCAAGACAAAGGAGAACCAGCAAAAAGACACGGGACACCTAGTGGATAGGAGGGGTTGTCACCGTTTCCGATAGCCGGTTCTCATTTTGGATCTTCTTCCAAGTTGGTAAAATATTTGGATTACTTAAAGGTTCTGAATTCCAAATTTAGCTGCCGCTCTGTGCTGCTCTCATACGGCGGTTACTGCTGATAACGCCATCCAACTCACAAGGTTGTCGTGGAAGCGTAGCGCCCACCCTCCGGTTCCCCCCCAGGTTGACACAGTTAGCTCTGTCAGTAATGTTGCTGTTGTTTGCACTGTTAGCGCTATTAACGCCGTTAGCTGTGAGCTGCCGGCTCAGCCGTCGATATGCCCTGATTTGGAATTCAGCACCTTTCGCTTCCAATTTTCGCTTCTTCCTTAGTCTCTTTTGCGTCTTCCTGATACTACAGCGATCTGCAAAGAAAAATAAACTGCTGACATATTGAAACACGTGCACTCAGCAGCGCAGTTTGCAACAAGACTGAACATGGCCGACAACCTCAAAGAAGGTCTTTTCATAAAACTGGGATGTCTATGCAGTAGAAAGGTGCAAACATTGTTGTAATTGGTGCTACGTGACCAGAGAAAACAGAGAAAAAGAACTGTGGTATTTTGTTTTGCTCAAAAAGTGGAAAACCTATCAATCAAACATTCTTACTGGATTGATTAAGATATTTTCCAAAGTAAAAGTCCCCAGAAGTGTATGATTAAACTTTTTCTCGTGGTCTAGTGTTAAAAAAGTTAACAAAAATCGCAATAAAACGCAATATCGAATCGCAATACATATCGAATCGGCTCCAAAGTATGGTGATAATATCGAATCCAGAGATCGGTGAATGGTCCCAGCCCGACTGTATTATCTACGGGTCGTAATGTTAAAGTAGGAAACTTGTGTTATTTTTGATAACCTGAGAAGGGCGAGTGCTCTGCCTCAGCCAGCGTTACACCATATTCTGTGATTTATTTACTTGACATTTGCTGAATGATAAAGTAGAATTAATATTATTTCCACATCTGCAGCTGTAGCACAGCCCACCAGTGAGGAGCAAACAGAGTTTTCCCCTCACACCAAAAGGAAAATGAGTCAGTGGTGGAAAGCTTACTACACCCTCTGAGCACAGTAGAATCTCAGTGGTGTGATATTTAATGAAATAAAAACAGTACGATGGGGATAGTGGAGCGTGAGGACCCGAAAGATGGTGACCAGAGGTTAACATCACGCTTCTGTAAAGTGGTATCGTTTCCGTTGTATCAGAGTCGTTTTGCAAGTACAAGTACATGAGCACAGTATCGAACCCGATACTCGATACTGGTATCGGCATCGGTGCATCCCTACTTGTGGAGATTGTAACGGCAGTATGTAAGGCTTCTGTTTTGAGGAGTGGCACTAGCGGCATCAGAAATCTTATAAAACATTTGAAGACGCATCATGCAAAAGAGCGCGACGACTTCACCAAGGCAAAGGGGGAAAAAGGACGAACCGCAGCAGCAAACGTTGGAAACCGGATTCCAACGACGAGATAAATTCCACAAAGATAGCCTTAAAGCAACGAAGATAAACCCACATAATCAGCTGTGCTGCTCATCCCACAAATGCATGATCTTTACAAGTTGGACATCATTGCAAAGGTAAATAAACAGGCTTTCCAACGATGTAAAATAAAATGACCATTAGCATTGGAACAACAGAGAAATAATCCACCAAACACAAATTTCCAAACTTTTTTTTCCAAGTTTATTATATTTACACGCTGGTATCGGCCAATATTGCAAGTTCAGGTATTGGTATCGGGAAGGAATAAATGGCATCGGAACATCTCGAAGTAAAATAACATTTTACTCACGAAGCAATTACTGAGATGTGTAGACGTGGAGACATTGCTGGTGGATGTGACAAGAAACATGAGCAGTCAAACGACCAGACAGGTTGTAAACAAGCCGACAGTTATCCAGATTATCTAAACCACTTCATTTGGAGGTAAAAATGAAAGCATGTCAGTCAGTCAGTCTGTAAACTGTGATAGTACAGCTTGAGTGATAATTTTCTCGTCGGTCTTCATTTTATCTTCCAAATAAGTTGGTTTAACGCGTCTGACTGCTCATGTTTCTTCACCAGTTTGACAGCAATGTCCAACACATTCTCAATCCCAAGTCGTCAAATAGCTTGGTCAGTGGTCCTACGCTTCGAGCTGTGATAGTTATGGCGGAGTAAAGGATGAAGTCAGGTGACTATAGTATAAAGAGCGATAAACAAACAGGGTGA
Organism: Sebastiscus albofasciatus; assembly: GCA_916701655.1. Taxonomy (NCBI): domain Eukaryota; kingdom Metazoa; phylum Chordata; class Actinopteri; order Perciformes; family Sebastidae; genus Sebastiscus; species Sebastiscus albofasciatus. Next base: position 74,389 of record CAKAOI010027338.1, on the reverse strand, counting down.
AAGGAAGGTGAAAAGTGATAAGTGGATTGTACCTAACCTAGACTGACATTTTGACCAATTAATCACGTCTTCATATTGACCATATTGTTAAAGCCATCCAGACTATGACAAATAATAAATACACTGGCAAACCCATTAGTAGACATAGACAAAGAGCCTTTATAATCCCTAGAATATCCTTTACATGTCAATAACTGCTAATAAAATCTGACAGAGCAGTGTGGCAGGAGGCTCGCCTGGCATGAGTGGACGAGTCCACAGCCAGCTGAGCCTTAGAGACAGACAGGCTATTGAGTGCTTGTGCTGGAAACTGGCTTTCTAATGGCAGTTAAAAGAGAAACTGTGGTTGTGGCCTAATGGCTCTTAACTCTAATGCTTATTTTTGAGGTGACACATGCAGGAGACGAAATCCCCCTGCAGCCACACTGTGGTCTGTGGTGTGAATATGTGTGTAAATATGTGTGTGAATATGTGTGTGTGTGTTTCGCCTGCTTGCTGCGGGTTGCTCATAAATGCCGCTCCGTGGTTGGCATATTGATTTATGATGATGAGATTATAACTCTGCACACACTTGAGTGCCAATCCAGCCTGTTGGATTCTGGAGTGTTTGTGCCGTATGTCTGCATGTATGTATTTTAGTGTGTGTCTGTGGGATGGGTCTCCAGAAACGTTTTTCCGAAACCCTTACAGAAGAAACTTCTCATTATTTGTGTAAAGAAATAAGGGAGGCTCTTTTTGATGATGGGAAAGAGACAAGCTAGCGAGGCTATCGAATAGTAACCTACTGACGCATTTAGTCTCGCCTTGCTTTACTCGTGCGAGTTGAAACGGCGGTATCATTTGTGTTCATTCGCGCTAGACGAGCCGGAGAAGAGAAGGAGCTTGTCTCCATAGATACCAACAACTTTTCTTTTTGGCCATTTCCTCCATCAACCATGGTTGCTGCTTTGTACATGTTAGACATCCCAGATATGTCAGAAAAACCAAATGCTGTCGTGTCTGGGTTCATAACGTCACAAGCTTTATTCACACACAGTGCCATTGCACTATACTGTATCTAGCAAAGCCACAGGTCGCTTCTGCGGTCTGAACCCAAAATAAACAGATTGTGCTGTGATTTAATTGCAATAAACGGATCAAAAAGAAGCCAAAATAACTACATAATGATGCCAATTTGTAGAAAGTCTGAAGTCATGCTTTGTCAGGTCTGTCCGCAAGACGACAAGCAAACAACTCTTAAAATGCTTGTTTTCTGAATGGAGTTTGGAACGATCAGTGCCAGTGTGGTCCGGTCCCTGTACAGATATGATGTACTATCGTAGCTCTGGGGGACTACAGACTGATACAAGATTTTTTTCTTCCATTTCTGATTCATACAACGTCAGGACGTCAGGAGGAGAATCTCAACACTGGCTAGGCTTTCACAACACAGCCTCACGCACATTTCTCACTCAAGTGATGCAAATTTTGCGTGTTTACGTCGTGTCATTTGTGCTTTTGCGCTTGCATTTTGATTTGAACACACCATTGGGCTGTAAGAAATGAAGGGGTACAACAAACTAGTTTTAGTATCCACCAACACAGATATTTTACTAATTAAATTACATTACAGACATTCTGTCATTCAATTGACATTTTTTCACCAAATAAGTGGTACACAAGCCAAACACCAAAGAGATTTATATTGATTTCTAAGCAAAAATACCTTTTAGTGTCAGCCAGACTGTTGCTAATGTGAGCTTTGGATGGGCATGCTGCTGTGAAGGTTAGGTAGTTTTTTGGTTACAGTACAGAGGGCTGACTGAACGGTAATAACATGCCCCTCATAGCGAGGATGAGTGTGTGTTTAGAGTTGTAGACTGTATTGGATTATCTTTTTATCCATTCATGTTTTTCACTAACAGATTCTTAAAAGGTTTTCCATCAGGCTGGGTTAAGTACTGTTCAAATAAATAATTCAAATAAGTATTCTGTTGAGCACTCACACACACAGCAGAGGTGAAGGTATTTTCAGGTCTCAGTGGAAGTGCTGGAGATTTTTTGTTGTGCTGTCATAGCAACGGGCCCTGAGCAGAGTGAGGGGTGACGTGTAATCTCACCGAAGTGTCCGATCTAATGCGACGTCTGCCGGGTAAGGACATCTCTACGCCGCTCTCGACGACGGCAGGTGACATTCAGCGAAGGCCCATTAACAGCTGCTCTTTTAACACTCTGGTCTGATTGCATCTCATTAGGCCTCCACAACCTTCTCCGCTGTACGCTTTCACTGTTTGATTAATGCCGTTCATTCTCATATTAGCAGGAGGGTTATTGATCATCAGCGCGAGCCTCGCTCACTCTTCTCATCCTCCCTCCACCGTGATGGCATCATATTCAGAGGAACTGTCTTATAATAAGAGCACAGTCACAGGCATGCTACGTGGGATGGATTTAAACCGACATGTTGAGTCCGTGGTGGTATTTTCTTAACAAGACTTAAAAGTTTAAAATCATTTAAAGATGTCCTCTACACTGTCAAGTGTGTCCTATGGGATTTGTTTGGTATCATGAATGTGCTCAGCAGTTTTCCTGCCAAGAGAAGGATTGGCTTCGATAGCAATCTATTGAATCTGAATCCAGCCGCCGCAAGCAGAGAGGAGAAAGTAGGAAACATTGGAAGGTCGGCATGGATACGACCTGCACCCCCACATTTTAAATCCACAGTGGTAAACACTACACATCCAGTAAAATATGGAAACACATGGGGGTTCACTCATTACCAGGAAAAGCAGAGCTAGACATGTCATGGACAGGAAACGTTATCGTATTGCGGTTTTGTGCAGTCAAAGCCGGCCGTCACTCTCATCTCTGTGGTCAAATCAGCCGACGCTACAACTGTAGAGCACCATATACTGACATTTATGTTAGATGCATTCAAACGGCCCCGATGGAGCTGACCATGGATGGATAAAGAGAACGGAGCTGACGGGAGAGCTAGAGACGGACTTGGAGAAGTTAGAGGAAGTATACACGTGTGACTACGTCCGGTTTTCAAAATAAGGTGTTATCAAAGGGAACTGTATATACAAAATACTATATGGAAATAAGATTGATTGGATTATATTCACCAGAAGTATAACACATTATATGTCCCTTATGAATTAAAAAGTAAATACCACTAATTTATGAGGGAACAGTCTTTATTTTTTGATTTCCGGGTTGCTGGAGATTTCTTTATAAGTTATGCCTGACAATGATATATTTGACTTCAGGACATCTCTGACTACATACATGCTGGAAATCAAACATTCTTACTGTATTAGATTTAGATATTTTCCAAAGTAAAAGTCGCTAGAATTAATAAGTCAACTTTTTCCCAACAAAAATTGCAAGAAATTGTAATATCGGATACTTAAAAATCGCAATACATATCGAATCAGCACCCAAGTATTGTGATAATATTCAATTGGGAGATAGATGTATCGTCTCAGCCCTAACAGCCACATAAATATCCTACATGTATGATTGGTGCCAAACCAGACGGCGTCGCTGTGACGCTGCCCACGGTCACTGCGCCCAAGTTTGTAAAGAAATAGTTCCAGCATGTAACTTCCCCTTAAACGACGCTATTCACATCCAGATTAAACAAACAAAGAGTAATTAATTAGTGAGCTTCAGAGGCGTTGATGGGTGTCATCTAGTGACGTGACTCGAGGGATGGCACAACGCATCTCTCCGCCTCGTTAACTTTGCGACGACTTGGTTCACTTGGTTTGTTTTCGAGCATCAGCAGCCTCATGCTGTTCCTGGCAGCCTGGCATACGCGCTATCCCCTCATGCAACATTCATGGCTGCACTTCTTCAAAAGAACAAACAATAGGAGAAGCTGCGTACTGTAGCAACAACATGACTGGATCTCAGTGTCTGCGCTGTGCATTCCTATATACAGATGCGGGGTGTAAAATTGTCCCCCGACTCGTGTGTGTGCTGTTGCTGTCGTCACAGCGCTCGAATTCATCCTTCCTCATCCTTCCTCTCTTCTCAGTCCAGCTGTTTAATTTCTCTGCAGCATCATAATCCGTACGTGTTCCAACAGGAGCTCTCTGTACCTGTTTCCCCGTCCTGACCCTTCATTGTGCTCGTTACGTCGGCATCTCAGAGCCATTAGCTACGCTTTTTTCCTAATCCTGGAAAAGCGTCGCTCTAATGGTAGAAATTAGTAACATGACACGTGCAGAAGCGCATACGCACACACACATGTGTATATGTATCCCTATGTGTGTTATTTCCTGTGAGTCCTGTAGGAGTACAGTGTTCACAAAGCAGGCAGTGTGTGTGGAGTGGACTGAGAGGCCTGCCGGTGAACAGCGGGCCTGGATATCAGTCTGTGGGGAATAGTAGCTCTGCTGCTGGAGCTGGGGATGGATTCACATTGTGCTTTAAACCGTACGTTACGAGCTATAGGAGATCGTTCAGCCTGTATACCATTCAAGAACACTGTGGACTAGGGGTGAGGTCGTATAGTCCTTTTTGCTTAGGAAGGTTCCTAACGGAGTGAAACGACCCAGAGGTATCTCAGTTGCAGCCGTGATAAGAGCTGTTTGAATTCTCTAAATGTTAAGGAAAGGAGCTTCAATGCTTCCTTTATTATCTCCTTTAGCATCATAATTACGGAGCCTATAGTGAAAGTGCAGTCTGAGTCTCTTAACACCACGGTTATCTTTTCCTAAGTCCTTCTGAATTCTCCGTCTCATCTTTGAAAAAGTGGTTAGGAAAAGATGTAAGAACGTAATTTTTTGACTTTTTGACTGCAGCCTAGGGCTGTAATGATATTATTATATACGATTATATATGCGATACGTATCACTTCTGGTTCCAATACGATTCAAGGACGATATTTGGCTCATCTAGAGTGGTACGATACGGTACAGTACGACACGATACAGTAGGATACGATACGGTACAGTACGATGCGATACAATACAGTAGGATACGATACAGTAGGATACGATACGGTACAGTACGGTACGATACAATACAGTACGGTACGATACAGTACGATGCGATACGGTACAGTATGATATGATACAATACGATACGATATGATACGATATGATATGATACAGTACGATACAATACGATACAATGTGATACAATATGATATGATACAGTACGATACAATACGATACGATATGATACAATATGATACGATACGATACGATACGAATATGAAATCGATACAGTAACTATTTTTTTGCCAAAGATTCAATCAGTATGACTGTGAAATAAATAGCTGATACTGGACAGTCTAGGTCAGAATTCCTCAAAGTTTTTCTTGTCAGGGAATCAGGGATAAATTAATTATGGATATAAACAAGTATACAACGATTCATGGAAAATACATACAGCTTTTATTTGAAAATAATAAAAAGTGCAACTTCAGGACCTGCTGCTTCAGTTCTCAAGATACAAGGCAGTGCAATATTTAACAAAAAATATAATAAACCAACTTCTATTCAAGTTAAATGAGCAGTAGTTTAACCTGCTACTTCTGTTCTCATTTTTAATATAAAGGGTAGTTTGGGACAGAATTATTCCTATCCAAACGCTGTTTAAATAATTCACTCATAGTAATCAAGTAGTCCGCTTACAGTGTTCATTTGGTTTCTTTTCATACATGAAAACATACAGTACAACATTTTTAAATTATGTTAGACTAACGTTAGTCGAATTTCTGTTTTGTTTTTTACTGTACTCCCGTGGTAATTTGCCTGGCGGACCGTCTGTTCTCCGGCTGGATACGTGAGGCTGATGCTGCGTGGTGCACATTGATGTCAGAACGGGAAAAAGAAAGCAATTTTCTCTGAATAAAAAATGAATGCGCACCTCGCTAGGAACGCCCCTAAAGTGAAACTCTGCCAACCGACTCCTCTGCACCGCAGCGCCGGCAGCTCATGCAGACCGGTGTTCGTCTCCTTCCACGCTGCTACCGGGTGAGAGAGCGAGGAGTCAAAAGGGTCGCCGTTCATGTACGCTCGCACTGCAGAGCCAGTCAAGCTGGCACATGTCGATGATGTTATACACAGGGAGAGACACCATTGATCTGTAAGTTCAGTATTTTTCAAATAGTCAATCTCAATAGCACGGCTAAATCTGCCTCCACGTAGCTCCAAGCTCTACCAGAAGTAACATTTTTTATGTTATTGGCAGTGCAAAAGTTTGGAAAGTACTGAACTGATAAAAGGCGGAGAAGTGAATTATTCTTCAGGAGGCGGTTTGAGAAGTTGCCATGGATGTTTTAACACACTTTGAAATGTTTTGACACGTTTCTTTTTTCTGTTCTTAGCCTTGATTCTGGATGTGCTTTGAATCCAAGCTGACTCTATAAGCAACCTACAGACTTATTAGAGCCACCTTTCAACTCATGAGGAGTATCAAACACCCACCTCCTCAAGACGTGAAGGTTTTGGGGGTGGAGTACTTCTTTTAAAAACACAGCAGAGTTTGTGCAACTTCATATGAAAACCCTGTGCGTTCCTACAGTATCATACGTGGCCGTGAACAAATGTGAAGTGACAGTTTCCAAATTCCAGTTTGTATTTATGTGTCGGAGTCCATTGTTTAATCGCTACGCACGCTTTCCTGACAAAAAGCAGACGTTAAAAGTGGCCCAACGAGCAGCGGAGTGATCAGCTGTGACATCTGGTTTTAACACTTTCCCCTGTGGTTGTCTTGGAATGGAGCCCGCATCGCGTTGTGAAGCTGCTGAAAGAGAAACACGGCATCGCCCAGAGCTGCTGCTTTACCTGCCAGTTACACACACACACTCACACACACACACACACACACACAAACACACACACACTGATACATACACACTAATGTCTACAGCGTGGGCTCTATATATACCAGTCACTATATGGAACATCTGGAATACACAGTGAGGCATGGCAGAGCGAAACATGCAGCCAAGTAAATTTCATGATCCTGACACACACGCACACACACACACACACGTCTAAGAATACTCACGTCACACACACACTCACGCTGCACATTACCTTACATTTCATGTTAGGCATGATAAATCGAAGGGCCTTAATTGTTTAAGTTTTCTCAGTCAACCACAAGGCCCCCGTATGAAGGGGGTATACTATTTGAAGAAATGTGCACATTATTATGTCAGATCTTCTCCCCGTGCCCATTAATCACACGGAGTGTTATTGTAGCGTTAAGCTGGCGGATAATGACTGGATGTTATAGCGGGGGGGTTGTAAGTGCCTGAAGGTGATGGAGGCTGAAGCCAGAAGGCGCAGGCTGTTGGTGAGAACGGAGGAGGGGAAAAAAAGCAGCGGACTGGATCCAAGGAGTAAACACTCTGTGAAGCCGGGCGTACTGTAGGATTTTTAGCCCGTTTCTGGCCCCAGTTTTGAGACTCATTTTAGAGTCGGACCCAATTTGGGCTTCGATGTACACGTACAGTAGGAGTAGGAAGTACGCAACAACATGTCTATAATCGTACAGTGTACGTCCAGCTTTATCCACATCATCTGAGAGATCTGTAGGCATATCAGTGAAAGCACTCGCAGTCAGCCACCCTGCAATAAGCTCAGACCAGACCTCAAGTAGGTGACCTTGGTTGAAGCATTCATGTTAGCAAATACCTGCTCTGTTCTGAAGTGCCCCCTGAGAAAAAAACTGGCTGCACTGTGGAAGAAATCAAACCTCTTCAACAAACAAGAGAGATATCCCATATAGGGTAAGCAAAAATGACTCTTGACTAAAGACCCTTTTACAGCCGATCTCATGATCCGATGCGTGATCACGTCACGGTGTTAGTTGGAGGAAAAACACGAAGCAGCTCAGAGTAGTGGGCTAAAGTTACACATCTAATGTCATCTTGCTGTGTGGTTTGGTGCCAAAATCAATATTGCATACATTTGAGATCTAGCGAGCTACAATACAACTCTCTTTCTGACTGACTTTACTGAAGGATAGTCAACTATAGGCATCCAAAGATTTATATGCCCTCACCAGCCCGCTGGTCGGACGGCGGGCTACTTAGTAGGGCTGAGACGATACACCTATCTCACGGTTTGATTTTATCACGATACTTGATATGTATTGCTATTTGATATTACGATTTTTTGTGATTTTTGGTGTAGACCATGGGAAAAAGTTGAATCATACACTTTTGGGACTTTTAATTTGAATAATATCTTAATTAATACATTATAAAACGTTAGATTTCCAGCATTAGGTAGTCCGAGATGTCCTGAAGTCAAATATATCAGTCATTGTCAGGAATTATTTATTAAATCTTTTCCAGCAACCCAAAAAATGAAAGAATAAAGACATTTCCCTCACAAATTATTGGTATTTTCTTTTTAATTTATAAGGGACATGTAATGCTTTATACTTCTGGTGAATATAATCCAATCAATTTTATTCCCATATGTGTATTTTGTATATACAGTTCCCTTTGTTAACACCTTATTTTGAAAAACGGACGTAGTCACACGTGTATACTTCGGCTAACTTCACTAGCGGAGTCCGTTATTACCTCTCCCGTTAGCTCCATTCTCTTTATACATCCATGGTCAGCTCCATTGTGGCCGTTTGAATGTATATATATATATATATATATAGTATATGCACCAATCTGAGAGATGCTACAGCAAAGGGAACAGACACAACAGTCAAACAGAATAATCCCGATCACAGCGATGGGCTGTCAGTAAAAGTAAACAAGTTTATGTAAACCTGGACATTTTAACAGCTTGTGGTTTTTCTGCTGATTGTTGCACAGCGGCCATCAAACTGTGAGCCACTGTGGGAAGGAGAGGTGGCCGTCTCTCCCTCTCCTCCTCCTCCTCCTCCTCCTCCTCCTCCTCTTCCTCTTCCTCTTCCTTCTGCTGCAAGCACTACAGTATATGATTCATACATTGGTGATGAGAAGGCATACAACCATCTGGTGTTCTACTGAGTGAAACTATTTGATTACTGGGAGACAAACCAGACATTAGAAATGACAGCAGCCCTGGCTGTATGTGGTAAAGCTGCATCGTTGTGGAATTGTGTTTTTGCATACAGTGTTCCTCAACATGTTACCTCCTCTTCTGGTCGTTCACTGAACATTTAATATGTGCAGTGCCATCTCAGTGCAGTGTGACATCACAGTGCAGCAGTGGGTTTACCTGTGCGGAGCTGTGTGTAAGCTGAGGGGCCCCCTACTGGTATCATGCTGCGACACATAAAACGGCGCGCTACAAGTGCAGCAAAGGTGAGGCAAGGTGGGACACTTGCTTGACACTTGCTACCACCGTACCTCTTTTTCTTGTGCTCGTGTAATGCTAAATTTCCATCCAGGGGATCAGTAGGGTTAATTTAATATTAATAATAAGGCGGTCAAAGTTAATGTGATAATAGCGCATTAACGCAAATTTGTTTTAACGACACCTGTGGCCGTTAAGTTAACGACAGTCAGCATCCTGTTGCTCGCGCTCGCATTCTCACTCAACGTGATTGATAGCTAAAAATATCACTCTATATTTCACATGCTTGGCAGTACTGTCAGCTTACCTGTTTAATAGGAACTTTGCCAGCTCGAGGTCCGTTTTGATTCCCAAATCCAAACGAAGGTCCCTCGACGTCGGTCACATTCCTGTTTTGCAAGACGGGCTTCACTAGATTAACTTTTATATATAATTAGAATTATTATATATAATTTTTTGTGCTTCCGTGGAGTTAGTGTTGGAATCTGAGTCATAGTGGCGGCTGGTCGTTTGTTGCCGTTAGCAGACTCCGTTAGCTATGGTGTCACACTGTTCGCCCCGTAGCGGAGCTGAAAATAAAGGCACTCGCGACTGAGCATGACGTCACATCCGTTGGGTTTTCCCGAAAAAAAACGTCCTGCATTCTTCTCATCAAAAGCAGTCTACAGGCTGATAGAGGAAACCCTGGAAGTCGCAAAAGGTCTAATTTTTTAGCTTTGTTTACAGCATGTTCACACATTGGCAATAAAAAATGATTAAACATTTTTATACATGTAAAAACGAACATACAGTCCCTTTAACACAATAACGCAATTTGGTTGGTTCAGTTTTAAAGCCAGAGTGAAACTGGCATCATATGAAACTAGAAAACCTAATGAATCCATGTTATTCTATCTTGTCAGGAAGGAGGCTGATTAATGCTTCAAACTTACGCTAAAGTTTAGCGAGGAAAAAGTGTCGTGACTCACAGTCATGGACTTGTTTGTGTTCTTAGCTCCTGACTCTTTGCTTTTCATTAAACCATGTCCTTTTTTTATCGTCATCTCTCAGACATAATGATTGCTTTTATGATTTATCTGATCAGGTAATCTTGTCATTGCCTCTGACCCTTTAATAATGTCAAGAATTAAAGAGCCAGCCATCAACAGCTCAGTAATCTGCTCGCAAACTGCCTGACCTCACTTCACCTCTATTTCAGTGAATCTGTGGAGTGTGTGTGTGTGAGAGTGTGTAGGTTGGCGAGGTTAAACACGCACGGTGAAGCTCACAGGGTGGTAGAAGAAGAAGAAGAGGTCTGGCTGTGTTTACCTCCCTCCACACAGCAGGCCTTGGGTACTGATTGAGAGTGTGTTTGTGTGTGAAGTTGTTGCTCCTCAAGGAATTTAATTCAATCTATTATTGTCAAAATATAAGCGTGCAAACATGCCGAGTGTCTCTGTTTTCGCCGTAAGAGAATAGTAGCTGCTTTTTTTGTGAAACTTTATGGCTCGGCCGACATCCTTAAAAATATGGGTGTTTTTAAAACTTGTGACATATTGCACAGATCCAGTTATGTCTGCTTCGCCGCTTCATCCCAGGGACAAAAGGGGGCATAAATTGCCTGCCAGGGAGCCCACAAAGGACATCTGCCATGAGCAGAAATACAACACTCTGAAACGCCTCTCCTCATTTAAATCATGCCCTGCAAATAAATAAATAAATAAAAAGTCCATCTCAAACACCTATTTAGTCTCTTTTATTGTCTTTTTCTGGCACTTCTGTGAAAACCGTGTCAACAGTTCTACCAAAGTGGTGAGATCACTCAACCTGCATTAGCTTCCAATGCAAATGTATGACTAGAAAGTGTCACTATGTAGAAATAAGGCAATCTCAGGCAGTAATGCAATTAAGTAGAATTCTTTCATGCAAGACATGATGATATGTTACGTTAAATCTAACAGTTTTGTTCCTATAGTGTGTGGAGAGCAACGATTTGGCCAAAACAGCAACATCACACACGAACAGATTCATGAACAAGAATCCCAACTAAAAAATAATGGAGATTTCGCAAGATATCTGGCGATCAAACGTGACTTTAGTATGAACAAACACGGCAGACGACGGGCAGGAAGAATTAGTGATGTTAGTGAAACTACTGAAAATTCAAAGTCATGGAGATTAAATATAAACTTGTGTTGTTGCCACAAATCAACAAGTTGGTCCTCCATTTCTGAGCTCCATCTTACTACTACTTCATGCTTCGCGTTTTGCATTAGCTCATGCATTAGCCGCGGCCGCCATGACTACAGCGGTGGTTGTCCTTCCCTCTTCAGTCAGCTCGGTTTTAAATTGGCTATCGTTCTTTGCCACGTGACTTTGTCATCGTCTGTCCTCGGGGTTCCACGCGCATAACAGGATATCAGATCGTAAATATCGAAAATGTTTAATATTTACGATTTGAAATCGGTGCGGCCAGGATGGACTTCCGAGCCGATCGGAGGATGTAAAAAACACTCTTAACATACCTCATTCTACCTGATTCTCGTGTAGCGTGTGCCCGGCATTACCCAACAGTAGGCAGTGAGGTTCACTCTATATATCTAGATAATTAATAGGGATGGTAACATTATTTGTTCAATATTTCTATTTTCATTGGCCTTAAACAAACAGCATTTCCCTCCACCCCACCGGTAGAAGGTCATGGGCCAGTCGAGTGGCCGTAGTTAGCTCAGACGTGTCTTTTACAACAGATGAGTGAATACTGTTTTTAAAGCTGCAGTGGGTAGAAACGGAGCTCCAAACGGCATCTTCAAGATTTCACAGACTGGAAGAAAACAACCAATCAGAGCCAAGCGTGAGTCGGCAGTCTCTGAGCAGCTGTCAATCACTCGCGAACTCCGATCAAACGGTCAAACTAGGCAGCGCTGATCAAATATGAATCAGTATTATGTTACGTTAATGCCTATTTCTCTCGTCAAATGTTTTCAGAAACATCTTATAGTGTACTGTTTAGCTGTAAAATGAGAAAGTTTGTGACCCGGCAGCCATAATGTTGAGATCTGTTGAGGAAATACCAAGCACCGCCCACCAGCTGGAGCACAGCCAATAGGAACGCGCTCTCTCTGAAATGACCTGTGATTGGCCAAAGTCTCCCGTCATGAGCTAGATTTTCTAAGCCTGAAAACAGAGCCATGAGGAGCAGAAGTCTTCTCTCCGAACACTTGAATTACAATATGCTGAAAGGTTATTATGGAAGTTTTGCCCCGAAACTTTCTGCCTACTGAAGCTTTAATTTCGAAAAAAACCATAGGTATGATTTCTATTGATATGCTACAGAGCTGTAACGCTGGTAGCAGCACAGGTACTTTCACAAGTGTCTTTCACAAGAAATAGCAGCGTCATATATCAAGTTTAAACTCTCCTCGGTGTCGGTTCTCTCCTCAGTCCCCTCTTCACCCCGGGGGTCAAGGCACCAGTCACTTAGCCTCCCCGCCAGTTAAACACAGATCGAATTAAACACGGCAATGAATGCAAAACGCTCCCTCCCTCCATCTCTTTCTGTCCGGTGCATGGACGAGGAAACCTCTGTCGTAACCACAGTAACCCCCTCCACCACCACCACCACCAACCCGCTGGTCCCTGAGGAAACCTGGCTGTCGAGAGGCGAGTTGTGATGCGATTTGATGCTTTATACACACACACACACACACACACACACACACACACACGCCCGTAATCACTGTACTTTTATTACAGGGGGTGGGAGGAGAGGGGGTCAAATGGATTAGCATGGTGTTTGTAACAAAAAAGGAGCCATGCATAGATTTTCCGCTTCATTACCCCCTCTGGGAAAAAGGCACTTGGGCCTTTTGTGCTCCACACAGCTCAAAGTCCACCTGCTTTGTCTCGATACGACACGCTGTCCCCCAAAGCTCTGTTCAAACTGTCTCATTCAACAAGTCGAACAAAAACATGATTAGAATCTGAATAATTAGTCAAAGCTGTTTGAATGAGAAAGTAAAAGGCAGGAAGAAAAAGGAAAAAAGGCCTTTTGATTTATTTTCAACCTTTTATTTATCCAGGGAAGTTTCACTGAGAGGAAGCCTCTCTTCTGCAGGAACGCCCTGATCACATTCGCACAGTTACAATCCCAATTTGCATTTCCACTGCATGGTACGGCACGGCACGGCTCGACTTGCTTTTTTTGGTATTCCATTGGCAAAAGTTGTAGCTAGTGCCTGGTACTTTTTTGGTACCACCTCAGTCGAGGTTCTAAGCGAGCTGAGCAGATATTAGAAGGGAGAGCTGGGACGATTTATCCATCTCCCGATTCGATACTATCCCGATACTTGGGTGCCGATTCGATATGTATTGCGATTTTTAAGCATTGCGATTCGATATTACAATTTATTGTGATTTTTGTTAACTTCTTTAACACTAGACCACGGGATAAAGTTGAATCATACACTTCTAGGGACTTTTACTTTGAAAAATATTTAAATTAATACAGTAAAAATATTTGATTTTGTAGTCAGAGATGTCCTGAAGTCAAATATATCAGTCACTGTCAGTAATTATTTATTACATTTTATTTCCAGCAACCAAAAAAATCAAAGAATAAAGACATGGCTTGACCGCACGTTACCGCAATACGATAACGTTTCCTGTCCATGACAGAGTTAGCATGCAGCTTTAGCCGTGATGTCTAGCTCTGCTTTTCCTGTCAATGAGTGAAACCAAAGTGTTTCCATCCTTTACTGGATGTGTAGTGTTTACCACTCTGGATTTAAAATGTGAAGGTGCAGGTCGTATCCACGTCGTTTCGGCTCACTGCGGCCGGCTGGTTTGTTTCGGTTGACAGATACGGAACGGATATGACGTCACGTCACTAAACTTTGGGCCACCACTGCCCCGTGTTGGGGGTGAAGTCAGACGTCTGAGCTCTGTAGTTTATCTTCTACATCTTTGGATTTAGCAAAGCAGTTCTGCTGATTTGCTCATGTGGCTGTATTTCATTTGCTCCTGAGAGTCTGCTGTCCGGTGCATTAGATTGATTAAAGCAGTAAATAGGATTTCAGCGGGGCAGAGCAGAACATGGAGACATCCAGTCCTACATGAAAGATTCACTGATTGAATAAAGGGAACAGCTAAAACAAACAGAATGATTACTGCCTCAAAAGGAATATCACATTTAACTGTTATTGTGGTCATATGATGAGATGAGACTGTTTTGATTTCTGTGGAGAAATGAGTCATATGACAGCCATTATTACCAATGATAATGATGATAATAGCTTGTAGTTTAACACAACCAATAACTGCAGTTGACCAACACACAGGTTTCTTCTCTTAGCTGTAATGAGGCACATCAGTGCTTTGAATTAAATGCTCAGTAATAATTACAGCTGCAATTACTTCTGGTTGTACGTTACATCCTGTCTGCAGTGACGTCCTTGTATTTCAGTGGATCTGCAGTTTTTTCTGCAAGAGCTGCTTGTCGTTCTAGTTTGTATTTTCATCAGCTCAGTGTGAAATTTGACTTTTGTGTGAAGATGGAGGAAGTCACAACTGTTTTTGCTAATTTGACAGATGTAAACATGCAAACAGCGTCATAGACACCTATTCGGGAATGAGTTGTGAACACAGCGTTGACACATAATCACTATTCAAGTTGAACTTGTTAGCAAACAGTTGCTTTATTACATATGCAGCAGTTATGGAGGAAAATGATCATTCATTCAGAGTCGTGTGACTGTCCACCTGATGAATGGAAGTCCACTATTCACTCTCTTTTAGCTCTGGTTTCGTCTCCACCAACTCCAGAGGGAAATCTCACCCTTTACCCCAACCATCAGGAAAACAGTGACAGAGATAATGACGATAACATTAGAAATCAACACTGCATTCAAGAAAGAGAGAGTGAGAGGAAGGAAATGATTACATGATCAACAGTTGTATAACACCTATTAATGGGCCCTGTGGCAAGCATTTTTAATTTTTAATCAACTGTTGTTTCCACTTTATGATAATCACATGCAGTTTTGTCAATATCACTACAGTACAGTATATATTTCACATACCTGGCAGTAACGTTAGCTTACCTGCCCAATAGGAGTTTTGCCGGCTCGGGGTCCGTTTTGATACCTAAAACCAAACGAAGGTCCCTCCATGAATCAAAGGTGTTAGCGCACTCCCATTTCTAAGCGAACAATGGCTATGGTTGCACACTGACAGCCCTGTAAGAGGAGCTGAAGAGAGAGTGCATGATGTCACATCCGTTGGATTTTCCCAGAAAGACAGTCTGCAGGCTGGTAGAGGAAACCCAGCAAGTGGTGGAAGGTATCATTTTTTAGGTTAGGTTATAATCTGTTCACACTTTGGCAATAAAAACGATTAAACACGTTTATACATGTAAATATTTGAATCGATTGACATCCCTACTTATTATTTTTTTCCACCACAGCGGCTTTCTCATCGTAAAACTTGAAAAGTAAAGCTTCTCCCTCAGGGACGCAGTTGACCCGTTCAGCTCTGTTTTATAAGCAGAATGAAATGAGCCGTGCACCGTGTTATCCTCAGCGAACGCTTTGAGAAACTCACAAATAGAGCTTCATTATCACAGCACTCTCCTTAGAGAGAAAGCCCGTCAAGTCACACACACACACATACACACAACGTATTTAAAGAACGAATAATGTGGCCTCCCTTCTCTACCTCTTGTGAAGATGTTATTAGAAAACAGTGGAGCGAAGGAAATTGTTTGTCCCAAATGCAGAATGCAGGTCAGAAACAGCTCAGGCTGCAGGGAGATTGCTCCTTTCTTCTAGGACACACGCTGCTGATGCACTCCGGATCATATTAATGATGTTTCTCCCTTACACCATACCATCTAATTGCCCCAACTTTTGTGTTTGGCCCAGAAATCACTGATATGAATAGCATTATACTGGAATCACATACATATTTACAATGTAGGACGGCTTCGGTTGAAGCTGCACTGCGGCAAACTTTGCCAAAGTGCTACTGTATATATAGTCTCTGCAACGGAGTTCCTCTGCTCTTCTGTCTGGCGTCTCTTTCTGAGTTGGTTTGAGATAATTGTGCTCAAAAGCTGCCGTCCTCTTTTCTTGCTTTGCGTCGTCCGCCCTCTTATAGAAAGGCTGACACACACTTCTTATTGGAAACATCCCTCTCAGTTTGTCACTTTCTTGTTTTACAGTGTCTCATGCGGATGATTGAGGACTAATTGAGTCCCCACTGAATCCCCACTTGGCCTTTTACCCAAGTGACAAAGTGACTTTGAGGGTTTAGAAATGCCACCAAAACAACCTCACAAACACTCACAGCCACTCGCTCTCTCTCTCTCCTACACACACACACACACACACATACACACACACACACACACACACACACACACATACACATACAAATACATGACTCTAATCCATATGCAAGGAGAGCGGAGGCTGCAGGCTGTTTGTGAAGAGGTTATTCAACCCCATAGGGAGTCCACGGGGATAAGAATAACCCTTACCATGGCTAAATGTCACTCTAAATGTGCGTGTGTGTGTGTGTGTGTGTGTGTGTGTGTGTGTGTGTGTGTGTGTGTGTGTGTGTGTGTGTGTGTGAAATAACTTCATTTGCTGGATGCTTTGACTGTAGATGAAAGAGTCAGGGTCCACAGCTGCCTCCCCTCTGGTCCTCCAGGAACACTCTGGGGTGCCTCTGGCTGCTTTTAATAAACACTCTCCATTCATCTACACCACCAATCACCAAAACACAAACCCTTGTTTACTGTGTGTTGTTTTAATAAGTAGTGATTAAAATAGTAGTTACAAAATCAAAATGACAGAAATTCAGCTTTACTGTATTGGAGCAGTAGCTACGAGGGCCGTCAACGTTAACGCGATAATAAAGCGTTAAGGCAAATTCGTTTTAACGCCACTGATTTCTTTAACGCATTGACACAACTTGTGATTTTTAGGTTGTAGTGGGCTCAGTATCATATGAAACTAGAAAACCTAAAGAATCCATTGGTACCAACCATGTCATACTAGCTCGTCGTGAAAAACTGGCATGGCCATTTTCAAAAGGGGTCCCTTGACCTCTGACCTCCAGATCAGTGAATGTAAATGGGTTCTATGGGTACCCACGAGTCTCCCCTTTACAGACATGCCCACTTTATGATAATCACATGCAGTTTGGGGCAAGTCATAGTCAAGTCAGCACACTGACACACTGACAGCTGTTGTTGCCTGTTGGGCTGCAGTTTGCCATGTTATGATTTGAGCATATTGTTTTATGCTAAATGCAGTACCTGTGAGGGTTTCTGGACAATATCTGTCATTGATTTGTGTTGTTAATTGATTTCCAATAATAAATATATACACACATTTGCATAAAGCAGCATATTTGTCCACTCCCATGTTGATAAGAGTATTAAATACTTAACTAATCTCCCTTTAAGGTTCATTTTTAACTGATCAAAAATGTGCGATTAATCTCAATTAAATATTTAAATGGATTGACAGCCCTAGTAGCTACTCTTCCTGGGGTCGTAAATAATAAAAGGAACACTCTGTACGTGTGTGTGTGATGGACGGTGAGTAGTTCCTGTCACAGTGTCTTGCTTGTCACTTGCAGATTGAAGTGAAGGGGTTAGCTCTGAAGTTAGCAACGACAACAGCTCAGGCTAGCTCCTTTAAGGCGGGCTGACCTTTAAGGTGGAGCAGCTATATTCTCATTTTAGTGACAAGCCGAGTTTTGCCCCTCAGCAGACACTCGGCCACCGGTCTTAACAACTTTTCTGGCGGAAACCCTGAATGTGATGTCAGTTAGACTTAAAATAGGTTACTTGCTAATTATCACCTAATTACCATGACATTTAAGGACCTGTAAAACCGAGTTACTGAGTAATATTCCACACACAAACATATGGGCACCAGGGGAAAGAGAGATGCATGTGTGTGTCTCTCACCTCCATCAGCCCAGCATGTCACCCAGTGGGTGCTGAGACAACGTGTGATGGAGATGAATGAGGTGTGTTTCGTGAGCAGCAGGAGGAGAAAACAAAGTCAGTTGACTCTGGGTTTGATTCACTCCCTCTGACGTGCAGTGAGCCTGTCTGTCCTCTCTGCAGATGTGTCCCCGTGGCAACATGCAGGACTGTCTGTCCTCTGGATTATAGCTGTAATACCGCTGGAACTGCTTTAACGATCGATTTAGCTGTCATTTTACAGCTGCGTCAGACAGTATGTCATGTGAAAGTACTCCTGTGCTGTCACTGCCGATCTCACAGTGAGGCTGGGACAGAATGTGTCTGTTTGATCAACAGTTCCAGTAAACTAGAGACGCACCCACTGCAATTATCTAGGCCGAATCCGATTTTTCAAAAGTCTGATCTATAAAAAATTGACTCACCTATGTATTGCGATTTTTTTTTTTTTAAGATTTTGAAATCAATTTTTTAATGCCAGAATCGATGTATTTGCTTCATTTGAGTCTACACGGAGGTATAACGAAGTTACCGCTTGTATTGTTGTAGTCTGAGTAACGTGACGTCATATCCGTTTCAAAAACCAAAACAAACCAGCCGGCCGCAGCGAGCCAAAATGAAAAAGTAGAAAACGGCGAAGAGTCCACGTGGATACGACCTGCACCCTCACATGTTAAATCTAAAGTGGTGAACACTACACATCCAGTAAAGTATGGAAACACTTGGGGTTTCACTCATTGCTAGACATCACGGCTAAAGCTGCATGCCAACTCTGTCATGGAACAGGAAACGTTATCATATTGCGGTAACGTGTGGTCAAATCGGCTGACGCTACGACTGTAGAGCACCCATATACTGACATTTATGTTAAATGCATTCAAATGGAGAGCTAGCGACAGACTTAGAGAAGTTATCAGAAGTATACATGTGGGACTACGTCCATTTTTAAAAATAAGGTGTTAACAAAAGGAACTGTATATATAAAAATACATATATAGGAATAAGATTGATTGGATTATATTCACCAGAAGTATAAAACATTACATGTCCCTTATACATTAAAAAGACAATACCACTAATTTGTGAGGGAAATGTCATTGCTGGAAAAAATTTAATAAATAATTCCTGACAGTGACTGATATATTTGACTTCAGGACATCTCTGACTACATACATGCTGGAAATCAAACATTCTTACTGTATTCATTTAGATATTTTCCAAAGTAAAAGTCCCTAGAAGTGTATGATTCAACTTTTCCCCATGGTCTAGTGTTAAAGAAGTTAACAAAAATCTCAGTATATCGCAATATCAAAAGAAATACATATCAAATCGGCACCCAAGTATCATGATGTTATCGAATCGGGAGATAGGTGAATCTTCCCAGCCCTAGAAGATAGGATGATTTACTGTCAATTATATATTATCTACTACACACTGTTTTGTCAATACAATTCCAACTGTGGTTTATACACATATGCAGATGATATGACTTTTGTTGGCTGACGCGTTGAGAGGTGTTTCTAATAGTTTTTCCACCTCATTAATATCAATTTGGGTCGACCAAATATGACAAACTATCATGGATAGTTCATGTCATGGATCAACTGTCTTTACATGAATTGAATAAAAACATTAATGAAATTCATTTATCTCACACTGCCTGCCTCATATCAATACAACACATTAAAATCATTGTTACAAGGTCTGAATAAATATCTAAAGTTATACCTAAATCTAATCTAATCTAAAGTAAATAATAGTTTTAGCATTGTGGAGCAGAGCGGGAGCGTGGAATGGATCTGGGACACTTCATCATTGGTGTCACAGAACTGGGCTACAGTAGTCTTTACACCTGGGAGCTCCACCTGGATCTTTTTCCATCTCCACATTAACTTTCTCTGTAACACATCCACCTGATCTGGCCGCTCCGCTACCTTTTCCAGAAACCATGGTTACGGGCTGTTGTGTTTACCGCTGGACGCTCTGAGGGCAGGAGAAGAGAACCTCGCTCAGCGACTGACTCTGCGACACGACGACCCGTTGAGTGTTTTAGCAGATTGGTTGGCTCGGCTTGCAGAACCCTCCCCCCCTCCAGCACCACCCATCTGTTAAGACAGTTTATTTGTTTTCTGTTGTTACTGTGGATCATAGGGTGATGATAAAATGTTGGCACCTTTTTAGAAAAAGAGAGAGCAATATACAGTGGTGGACAGGGAGAAGTATTAAGTCCAGCCCAGCCACAGTTTAACCCTCTGAGACCCACAATAGACAGTTTTTGTCTCTTTTTTAGCGGGGTGCAGGAGGTCTTTAGGGGGAGATAGCAGGTCAACAGTAGATGTCAAATGGAAGTGGTGAACATCATCTGAAAGCTGAGAACCTGGAGATTAATTTGAGATGCAGCTCAGCACTGTGTCAAGTTGTTCTAGTCAGAAATAAACATGAATTAATTAATTAGTTAGATGAGGGTCTTTTGGCTCAGAGAAGTACTCGTATCGGTACTCGGTGTCGGCGAGTACCCAAATGTAAGTACTTGTACTTGTACTCGCTCTGAAAAAAAATGGTATCGTAGTTATTGTCGTTCTAACAAATGAAATTAATGTTCCAGTTTGTTGAGATGATCTACGGACTGGGTGTCCTGGTGGTGTAGGGAAAGAACACACTGACCCGGGGGTTTTCCTGCAGAGAGGACTTAAAGCCTGCACCAAAGAAAAATCACCAGCGCCAAAAATTATATATTGTTTTAACCAGTTTTGCTAATTGGGGTTTCATTCACTCAAGCACAATATATGTTTTCGTTTATCAAATGGTAATAAATAACATGAAAATGCATAGATTTCTTTCACATCAGGTAAAACAGTTTGAGCTCAATCATTGTTAATCATCATCTCCCGTCACCTCTCTACTGTGTGGTATCAAGTAAAAGCAAAATGCCTTTATGAAACCATAATCAACAGACGTTTATTCATCAGTTTTTGTTGGTCATTGGTTCGTCCCATCAGACTCTCATCGATGAGACGACCAACTTAAAAACAGAATATGTTCAATATCAGGCTCGCAGGAGACCATTGCATCTCATCATGTTTATTGTTAAATCACTGACCTTCGTCGTGTCCTGGCCTTCAATCCAAGTTGCATCATCAGCGCCAGGTATTGCAGTTTTTTCCGTAGTTTCAAGATTGCTTGAAAGTCTATACAATATAACGTTATCATTGAAAGTTTGTGTTACTGGAAGGTGTCTTGTTTTTTTTCTGATGATGTTGATACATGTCTTGAAATTCCATGTTGTATAGGTCAATATTTGGCATGGCATGGAAAGTAACTCAAAGCATCATAATGTTTAGTGTCCGTAGCTATTAGGGGCCCCAGGCAGTAGACGACTTTGGTAATGGTACAAAAAATGTAGGATTTGTGGTATGAAGTGAGGAGAGTAATTCAGGAGAAGGTATGTCTGATGGATGGTAGCTTTTGACTCTACATAATCCCACATTACAGTGGCTTACATCAACCTCACACAGCCTCCTAACAACACATCATCATTCAAAAGCTGCTCCATCTGTCTATGCACTCTATTTCTAATTCATCCAAAGTTTATTTTCCTTAATGTCACTTTCTCAGAAGTAGACCTTTTGGCGCTGACACATTCGGCACACGGAGTGATGAACCGAGGTATCCGGTTCCATTTAAGAAGAATCATTATGCAGTGTTTAATGGAAAACTCTACTAAATATAGAGTCCTCTGTGAAATATCTTTCAGTGGAGCTGCGTGAGGTTAAGAGACGTGGTTGGTTGGGAGTTCGATTCGTGACTGTTCCCAGATGGCCAAAACAAGGATTTCCTTCAAATGACTTTAATTAATTCATATCTTTACTCGGGGAGTGTAATTACTCTGACAAATACATGATGTACCTATGGGGGAAAAACTGATATTAATTTCCTTCCGTGAATGGCCTCCTGGCGGTTCCCCTCCAACTCCCATGAGAGTTATAGTAATTACATTTTAAATACATACTAAATGTTCTTCATCTGCCAGAAAGAGACCTGAGCTAATGCAAAGTTTTTCTCATTTGATGCATTTTTTCCAGCAGTTGTACTTTAAAATAACCACGAGATCACTCAGGCTGAGGCTGAGGTTGCTCGCTGTGCCTTCGGTGATATTAAGTAAAAGTATGATGAAATAACTTAATAACATGCTGAATGAATGTATGCGATGCTTTAGTGCGTTTATTTTTAGCGTGGTATAGGCCTCACGGAGAATTGAACCGCCACAGGCTTGTGTGATTAGCAGGGATCTCATTATTACTGAGGACATACGGATTAATAAATACATAAATAACTAGAATGGCACTCGGAGAGCGCAGACTGCTGCCAAGGCTGTTTCCATAAGAAAAATAATTTGTGTATCCGCCCGTGATTCAGGGTTCTTCCTCTGCCCGTGCTTCACCCTGCCACCAAGTTTCATAAAAATTGGGCTCTTAGTTTTACCGTAATCTTGGCTGACGGACAAACAAACCAAACTGAAAACATGACCTCCTTGGCGGAGCTAAATATCTGTATAAATATAACATAATATAACTAGGGCTGTCAGTCTATTCAAATATTTAATTTTTAATATTTAATTAATCTTTTTTTTTGTCCTTAGTTAATCTTAAATCAATTGCACATTTTGTATCTGTTCAAAATATAACTTAAAGGGAGATTTTGTCAAGTATTTAATATTCAAATATTACTGCTTTATGCAATTATATGTATATATTTATGATTGGAAATCAATTACCAACACAAAACAATGACAGATATTGTCCAGAAACCCTCACAGGTACTGCATTTAGCATAAAAACAAATATGCTCCAATCAGAACATGGCAAACTGCAGCCCAACAGGCAACAACAGCTGTCAGTGTGTCAGTGTGCTGACTTGACTATGACTTGCCCCAAACTGCATGTGATGATCATAAAGTGG
Source organism: Sebastiscus albofasciatus (assembly GCA_916701655.1). Taxonomy (NCBI): domain Eukaryota; kingdom Metazoa; phylum Chordata; class Actinopteri; order Perciformes; family Sebastidae; genus Sebastiscus; species Sebastiscus albofasciatus. Next base: position 51,199 of record CAKAOI010027338.1, on the reverse strand, counting down.
GCATGTCTGTAAAGGGGAGACTCGTGGGTACCCAGAGAACCCATTTACATTCACTGATCTGGAGGTTAGAGGTCAAGGGACCCCTTTGAAAATGGCCAGGGTGTTTTTCCTCGACAAAATTTAGCGTAAGTTTGGAGCGTTATTTAACCTCCTTCGTGAAAAGCTGGTGTGACATATTTGGTACTGATGGATTCATTAGGTGTTCTAGTTTGATATGATACCAGTATCTTCTCCTAGCTTTAAAACTGAACCCACTACATCCTCAGAAAGATCGATTGAGTTAATGTATTGAAGAAATTAGTGGCTTGTTATTATCGCATTAACTTTGACAGCCCTAAATATAATGTAATGCAATATATATAAGAAAGATTAATAAAATAAATGAGTATTTAAAAATAAATAAATTAAATTAAATAGATTAAAACACAAAATACTGAGTCCAAGTCAACCGTGAACACCATTCTGTTGGGGAAATGATGAATATTGTATTTTTAAATTCATATATATGTACTAAGACAAAAAAATACTGCAATAAATGCAGCCTTCAAAATATCTACTATTTGTAATTGTAGAATGCAACTTCTCCAAATGTCTCACAGAGATACTTGATACTGAAAAACAAGTCAGTGGGACACTTTTACCAGGAGTTACATGTGTGTCTGTGAGTGTGAACCACTGTGCACACATGTTAATGTTAGTTGGCAGCAAAGTACAACTTCAGTACTAATTGAAGCACAGTTGTGTAGATGGGACTGGGACGGGGGCAGGCTGTACCTGGTGTGTGTGTGTGTATGCGTGTGTGTGTGTGTGTGTGTGTGTGATGGGGGGGGGATACTGGTCACTCTGCCAGACGAGACCAATTAACTGCCTTCCACTTGACCCTCCTAAATCCTTCTGTCAGGGTGAGACCTCCTCCACAGCTCTGCATGGCCCAGAGGCCACAGCTGACAGCCTATAGCTGCTCACACACAGCTACGCTACACATCTCACACTGAGAGAGAGACAAGGCAGGTTTTGTCAACACAGATTGAGAAATGCCTTCATTTTACAGGTCCGCAAATTTCATGACAATCAGCAAATAACCTATTTGAAATTTCTTTGGAATTACTACCAAATTACCCCAATATTTAGCTCACAATCTATCAAAAATCACTTTATTATAAACATTATTTAATAATTATATGCTGAAATAGCATATAATTATTAATAATTATTATCTTCATCGGAGGTGGAAAACCAAAACTAATAGAAGACACTTCTGATCAGGCACAAATCTCACCATTGTGTGACTTATTGTCTACACAAATGTAACCTGGTAGCTAATGTCATGATTCAGGAAGTTTTTCTAAAGAAATTTTAAAGAAGTTATTTACTAATTATTATCTATTTATCTGCCGACGTGGAAATAAAGCATATCAATTAACTTTGTATTCTTTTCCTGGAAATTTATTAAATAAATTACCAGCTATAGCGGAATATAATTATTAAATAATGTTTATAATAAAGTGATTTTTGATCAATTTTGAGGTAAATATTGGGGTAATTTGGCAGCATTTTACTGAGCAGAGTTTGAACGCCTCATAATTGTAACTCAATGGCACCTCCTTTAACGTTAGTAGCTCCGTTATTTTTCCAATCAGGACTGAGTTCAAATGATTATGATTATTCAAATATTCACTTTGATTTAAAGAAAAACAATGTTGGCAATCTGCTTAGAGCTAGAGTTAGGAAGGTAAACAGGTCATAATTCTCTCTCTAATACCTATTTTATATTGCTGTCAAAACTTCTCCTTCAAACAACTGGACTCAATCACGTTTCTTGCCAAAAAAAACAAATTTTATGAGATTACATTTGAACATATCATGATGACGTTGTAATTTACCTTCACCCAACAGTCAAGATTGTGGCCATGGGTAAAAGAAACCAGTGTTGACTCTTGGTCAAGATGCAAGGGGTCAAAGTGAGACGCCATCCCAACAACTTCCTGTCTAAGTTGGCGTTCAACATGGCATTTGCCAAATTTTTCTCTTCTCTACATGTCCTGTGATGTTGTCGCACATAAACCCTCCCAAACTCACTCTACACGTTTTACTCTCAGAAATTAGCTTTGATTTTAGTTTGACGCAAATAATGTACTGTACAAAAAGTACAAGAAATGATGGAAGTTACAATTAAAGCTAACTCTCTCTCTGTGCCTTGCTCAGTTTTGCTGTCCAACTCTCGGCCACCCCCCCGTCTCACAGTGGTATGCTCCATAATAAGGACTGATTGCTTCCTCTGAAAGACTATTTTTGTGTGTGTTATTTTTACCCTCCTCTTTTCCTCCTTTTTTCCCCCTCTCTCCCCTCGCTTCCCCTTGTGTATTTTCTCTTGTACAATTTAATTAGCTCTGACTCTACGGTCCACATTAGCCAACAATGGCCAAAAAAGACATGCAGCTCTCAGGAGGCCACAAAAACGTGCTGGGATTCAAACACTGTATTTCCATCAGCGGGGAATGATCTGTTTCTTTTATGTATTTATGTCAAAGACTCAAGATGTGACTTTAAAGACAAATCAAAAGAGCAAGTTCTTATCCAGACTGTCAATGTTGATATGAAAAATACAATAGCACAATGGCCAAAATCACACCAAATACGTATTTTTAATGGAAACAGGGCATTTTTTTAACCATTACAGTTACAACACATTCTCATGGCAGTTCATGAAATAGTCACGAAATTGAATCTATTTGATTTGTGTACATAGACATGAATTTAATTTTTATTAAATAAGACTGATTGGATTATATTCACCAGAAGTGTTAAACATTACATATCCCCTATAAACTAAATAGAAAATACCACTAATTAGTGAGAGAAACGTCTTTATTCTTTGATTTTTGTAGGTTGCTGGAAAAGATTTAATAAATAATGCCTGGCAATGACTGATATATTTGACTTCAGGACATCTCTGACTACATACATGCTGAAAATCAAACATTTATACTGTATTCATTTAGATATTTTCCAAAGTAAAAGACCCTAGAAGTGTATGATTCAACTTTTTCCCATGGTCTATAGTGTTAAAGAAGTTAACAAAAATCGCAATAAATCGTAATATCGAATCGCAATACTTGTAGAATCATAATACATATCGAATCGGCACCCAAGTATCGTGATAGTATCGAATCGGGAGATATGTGTATCGTCCCAGCACTACTATAAACATGATAGTCAGAAACCTGGAAGAGGTGTCTATAAGTCCCAGTATCCCAGTATTGCTCCAGAAGAGGGATTTCTATCTTGTCTTGTTCTTTTCTTTTCTTTTAGTTTAACCTTTAGACCAGCCGGTGAAAGTATCTTAAGTGCTTTGTTTTCTATTTTAATCACCGCCTTGCTTTCGCTTTAATGCACTTGTTCACGCCACTCAGTCTTTTTTGCTCTATAGGATCTATACTCAGTACAACTAAGGCCCACCGCTGTGTGAGCTGAGCAGTTCTACTGTAGTAATCAGGAGTTTAATATTGTTCTCAGTAGCACCTTTTACAGTAGCTCCTTTACTTCCAACCTCCACCTTTTTTCTCCGCCGGTCTGGGGAATCACTCTGGCAATCTTCTGGCCTGATTCTTATGCTGCTGCCGTCCTCTCCACTCTGTGATGTGGGTCTCTAAAGTGCTTTGCGGAGCTGCGGTTGCGGAGCTGGTGTGGTCTGCTAACTCTCAGCCCCGGCTTCGGCGTCTCATCGGACGTTCCATTATCCTCGATGTGTTTCCAAAGTACCAGCTGCCGGACCAGATAACTCAGTGCAGCCGCACTGGGAAGGAATGATGGAGCTAAATGGTGTGTGTGTGTCTGTGTGTGTGTGTGTGTGTGTGTGTGTGTGTGTGTGTGTGCTTATGCAATTATAGCAATAGTGGTAACACACATAGTTTAAAGGCTTCAATATGCTTCAAACAAACACGCACCCTTTTACTCATGACTTACCAAGTACACCGCCATAATTAAAAGGGTGCGTTGGATATATAAGTGTAGTAAAGTGACTGCTTCTAGGAAGAGAAACGACAGCAAAAGAGATTTTTCTCAATATGACAACCACAACATTGTTCTCATGAATAGTTTATAGCTGATTTATAATGCATAAGTATGTTTTATTAAACACTATTACACAGCTGTGTTGAATACTCAATTCTGATTGGTCAATAACGGCGTTCTACGGTCTGTTATTACTTTCTAGCAGATAACAGACCGTTGTCACGTCCGATCGTATCAATGCGCAGAAAGAAGTCTGGTAAATTTAACGTCAGCTGTGGCAAAAAAATAGACGTTTCCGTTACTCCATCAGAAAAACACCATGGAGTATTTTTCTGATATTAATTTTAATATATTTGGAGAGCACGAAACATTAGATTCATGGCTAACGGCAGAATGAGTCCCCAGTGAAGAAAAGAAAGAGAGAACAAGAAAACATTTAGAAAAAGCGAGAGGGGTTAAAAGACACAAAGAGCTGGACGACCGAGAAATCAACAAAATAGAAGACAGACATGAAGTAATAATCACTAAACAGAATACGGTATGGGCGATGGCAGCGTTTAAAGACTGGTTAATGGAAAAGAAAACCTCAATCAGATTTTGTGGTCATTTTATACATCTTGTCTGACAAGAAGGACACGTACAGATGAATGAGGACAGAAACGTCAACTCTAATATTCCCATAGAAGTCCTATTCACCTCGCCTCACTTCACCATCAATGGAAATGTTCAGTTTAATGTGAATTATAGCTAACGAGAAAGCTAATCTTAAACTAGATACTAGGTGAATCATGCCAGCCCTCGTCTCTTGCATGAAAGTCACATTAACTACACGTCCATCTACCCAGCCCTTACTTTCACCCTTACTTTATAAAGGCCACGCTACTTCCTGCATTGGCATTGGACGTTGGCATTGGACGTAAATGGTGATGTGTGGAATCGTCCAACTGGACTTCATTTCTAGGGATGAGGCAGATAGGGTTAATACTCCTTTAGTATGGTTGGTTTCGATTTGGCTTCTCACACAAAGGCAGCGCTTGAAAGCAGCAAACGTGGTTCATGTCAAGTTACTCACTTGTGACAGCACTGCTAATGTGCACAATGAGAGATTGCTATGTGTAACTAAATTGCCTCTTCCGTGTTCGGCCTGCTGGGCTCGTTGTGTCGGAGAGTGAATGTTTTCCCTCTTCTTATTCTGCTTCCCATTATTAAGTGGTGAGTGAGAACACAGAGATACAGTACCTGCCGTGGAGCCGGGACATGGAAATTGCAATGCACTGACTGACGAGTTTTTGCTCGACAACACGGGGAAGTCGATATCATTCTCTAACCGAGGAGCTCTTCCATCAGGCTGGATTCAGGATCTTTTAGAGAGGCAAATACAACTGGTGTGCTTGTAAGAACAAACAGATCTGATCAAAGGAGGGCATTTCAGCAGTTTGTTGTTCCTCCTGTGCTTGCAACTGAAGCGGTTCATGGGAAGTAGCTGTTTGTTTATGTTCCATACTAAATGCTAATGCACTGCACAGGCAATGTATTTTTCCCACTGGCTGTCTGTTTATGACTACAGTCAGGGTCTGAAATGAACTTTTTTCTCACTTCCTGCCACTGTGGCAGGCAAGTATTTTTTTGTTTGCCTGCTACAAACATTTTAGATCTGATGTCATTCAATGTGTGATATATTTTACATAAACATTATATGCATGGTAAATTACAGTGTTTGAATTACACTGTAGCTTCAGGGGGTGGGATGGTACTGTACACAGTACTGTACTGCACTTTGTTATTGTCATCTATAGTGGTTATTTGCATAAAAACACACAATTCAAAAGATTATGATTATTTAAATATTTGCTTTGATTAAAAAAAATCTTGGTAAATTGTGAGGAATATAGTTCCCTCTCAAATATCTATTTTATATTGCTGTGAAAACATCTCCTTCAAACAAGTTTCTCACCAGAAACTTAATTTTACGAGATTACATTTGAACACACATCATGATAACGTTGTAATTTACCTTCACCCAACAGTCATTTTACTGAGCAGAGTTTGAACGCCTCATATTTGTAACTCAATGGCACCTCCGTTAACGTTAGTAACTCCTGTTATTTATCCAAGCAGGACTGAGCTGCTCACCGGCTGCTAGCAGGTTACGTTACTAACTCTCCTCCTGTTGATTTGTTGTTCACAGTGTCACATTATCAAGGAAAAAGTACGGTGCGTCCCCTCAGGTTTAGTAGCATCATGCTTTTGAATGCTTTTTTTCTCTCAGCCATGTCCCAAACAAACTGAAACATGATACAGCATACATTTGCCGTTACGCATTGGGCATGCGTAACTGTCGGAAAGCATCAAAGAGGAATCGATAGTCACGGAGACATGAGATGCCAAAGAATCGGACAAGTACGGTTCTCTATTCCCATCCCGAGGGGTTTCCCTGTCTGCCAAAGTGGTGGATGTCCTGATGATTTCAGACCCTGACTACAGCCATGATGTATTCCTACACAAATATCCGTGCACCGTAAGCACACCGACTAATGCTGAAAGTCCAACAGATTGGTTCGAGTTAGCATGGCTAACATGTGCAGCCTATATCCGTCTGATCAGTGCTGCACAGTAGTTGATGGCCACGCCAGATGCTGGACATCTATTACACAAACTATCAACCTGATGACTGCTGTATGAACGCTGCACGCCGTCAGTCTCATCCGGCCTCTTTGATTCTTCATCCTCTCCTTTTATCCGCTCCGCTCGCTTCCCCTCCTGGCTTCCTCCCACCGCTGATGATGGCCTGACATATGCGTCTGATCACTGTTAGCAACCAAATATTTGCATTCATCTCTCAACCTTGTCGCCCCCACCACCTCACTCACTCACTCACACACACACGCACTCACACACACAACCTCCTTTCCCTTTCCTCCGCCTTCAGATCCCATAATAGCTAATAGCTGGAACATTCTTGTGGTGATTCAGTTTGTTGGAGGCCGTCCACCTCCGCTTTCTAGGTTACATTGAATGCAAGGTGTTACATCCAATGACGGTTTCCTGACCAGTCGAGCTCACCTCATTATTTGCTCAATCAGTGCATCTGAAATAAAGATCAGAATCAGCTTTATTGGCCAGATATGAGTTCACATACCAGGAATTTGACTCTGGTGATTTTGCTCTCTCTTTGGACATAAACAGAAATGCAGCTAAAAACAAAGAACAACAAAGCTGGTGAAAATAAACACACTAAAGTAAGGTGGAGGAAACTAAAGAAATCAAATGAAAACCCTCAGTTAGCTACTGCAACAAGTTGGGTTAGCTAATTACACCTAACTAACTAGAAAGACAAACTGACAGACAGATAAACAGATTTATCAGTTTGCCGCTGCTCAGATTCAAACGAGCATGAGTGCACCTGCAGCTTAGAGGATGACGTCTGACCTGCAGCTTAGAGGATGACGTCTGACCTGCAGTTTCTACTATAGTCAGATGTCATATTCCCATTTTACCAACTACCTTCTTTTTTTAACTTTGAGCACAAAATAAAGTTATTTATCAAACAGCTTTTGGCAAACAGTGTGGCTAATCAACTTAGTCAGGAAATGACTCAAGTGAATATCAAAGAAATTACAAAATACACTGGAGGGGGCTTTAAGGAGAGCAGACTGGAATGAAAGAGCTTTCCCATTTACAGTTAAATCATCAAAAGCACCTTTTGTTGAAAACAGACTACATCAATTCTTAGATCAGGGTTGGACATGTAAACGGTTCGAGGTTAGATTAGACCACAAGGGTCCTCTCAAGTATAGTTACGCACTTGTGTTTGTGTGTCTATTTTGAGTTTCATCAGAGAGAGCAGGACTACCCAGGGTTCCTCAGCTTCCTCATCATTAACCCAGCAGGCCCCGGGACTCATTTCCTCCATTCATACTATTGTTGTCCCTCCATCACTCACTGCTCTTTTCCCTCCTCTCACCTTTTATCCCGCTCCTCTGCTTTCTTCTCTTCTACCTTTACCCTCTTCCTCCCTCACCCTCTCTGTCTGCAGTCTTTTGATGTTTACTCTGTAGTTGGTGCTCATCAGAAAGCCCCCCCTACCCCCCCAATTACAATGAAAGTCTGAGCCCCCCCGCAGGACTTTCTCTCTCTCTTGTTCTGCAGAGAGAGAGTGTGTCACTGGTGCTCTTAAAAATGGCTGACAGCTTTTTCCAGGAAACATCAGACGGCTTAATAAGTTCCTTAGTCTGAGAAGAAAGAGGACTATTTTTAACATGCTGAAATTCATATAAAAGTGCTCTATATATGCAGAAATTAAATGCAACTTGAATGGAATCATAGTAAACTCAACCAGCTGGATTACATTTACATTTTTTACTTTGTGTGTTATATTCTGGGCAGTATACTGTTCGGGCATTTTGGGGCATATAGTCTCCAGGATGGGTTAGATGAGGCGAGATGCAAGCAAGTGACATCACATCCACTTCTTATATACAGTCTATGCGCTAGAGGAAAGATCAGGCTATCACCAAAGTGACTAGGATTCATCCTCTGGGAACCATGAATGTCTGCACCAAATTTCATGTCAATCCATTCATAGTTTAGATGTTTCCAGTCTGGACCAGTGATGGACTGACCAACCGACTGACAGAGCCAACTCTAGAGCCAAGTGACTGAAAACAAACAAGATCATTTCCATTGATTTTGGCCTATTGTTATTCTTTGTGTGAAGGAATGAACCCTCCCTGTTGAGCTCTTAAACAATTTGATTATGTTAGGAGAGTTAATATTGGTACTGAATCAGACATCCGATTCGACTGTTATCAGGCCCTTAAATAGGCAGTATCAGTCGCTATAAGCACCATAGATGTGGGTCATTAGGGGCCTACTACGCCTACTAGGTTGTAAAAGTGAAAGAGAAACTTAAAATCAACACGTTCTAACATGTAAAACTGAATGAAAAGTCACTTTTTCAACACAAACAAAACAAAACTACAACTTCTTTAGGTTTAGGCAACGAAACTGCAACTTCTTTAGATTAACTCAACAAAACTAAAACTTATTTAGGTTTAGGCAATACAACTACAACTGCTTTAAGTTTATGCAACAAAACTACAACTTCTTTAGGTTAAGGAAACAAAACTACAACTTCTTTAGGTTAAGGAAACAAAACTACAACTTATTTAGGTTAACGCAACAAGCACACTTACACCCATGGAGTTTCACACCATCTATACTACAGCGCCTGACTTCCACTTCTGCTTGTGTCATAATTACTACGACTAGAGGTCGCTGTCGTGTTCTTTTATACCTTCTTTCGGTGATCTACCATGTGAATAGATGATAGATCCTACTAGTGGGTGTAGAAGGACCCTTTTGACCCACATCTATGGGGGCTTATAGAGACTGATAATGCCTATTTAATAGCCTGACAACAGTCTAATTGGCTGAATCGGAGGTAGTAAGCATGAATTGTTGTTGTGGCGGAGAGAGACGGTGTTGGCATTAGAGAGCATTAACACAGATTTGATAAAGATATGCTTTGTTTTTGGAGATTGTCCTTCATATGCTCATATTCATATTCATCAAACATGCTGATCTCATTTCACTTTGGTATAACAGCATACTGTTGTCTCAAAAAATGTGAGCTTGAAGGTGTGACATTTTCCTCAGATGGGTTTTAGTCCTTGTTGAAACTCCCAACATTCGTTATTATCACCGACCCGCATCTGTGTGAAGTTGTCGTCAAAACACAAAGTGATTTCTAATGGAGAGAAAAAAAAGAGTTATGGCAAAACCAAGTTCAGATCGCCTATCAAGAGTGCAATTTATTCTCATTGCTCACGCAGTCATGACTCCAATCATTCACTGAAGAGGAAGGTGTAAAGGCCAAATGCACCAGACAGAAATTGGGTTTTTGAAAAGGAGAATGAAAATGAATGAGACTTGCGGGGAATTTATTCAGATCAAAAGCCGACGAGTCCTCCAATTCTTTAGTTTTGCACTCCATGTTGCCCTTGGTGGATGCTGTGTTTTGGCACAATGTTAATAGTTTCTGACAGCAGACTTTCTGAATATTTTCAGAGATTTCACAGTGTCCAAGCATCACTCCAGAAGGCAAACATCAACAGAAGCTTTAAATCAGTGCTAATCACAGAAAGCAGAGTATGTATTGAACCGTATTAACAAACAATAAGTTGAGTTTTTATTGTGGGCTGTATATAATACCTATAGCTATTACTGAAGGAAAACAGACTGAGAGGAGTATTGAACGTCTGAAACAAATGAAGCTGGAATTAGAAGTGGGTGCTTGCTGATTAAATTGGGGGCAGGAACAATGGATTGATTGTAGTGGAATTGTATAAATATTTTCTCCTGGTGCTTTGACTGCCCTGCGTTCTCATTGGCTTGGGCTGCTGCCAGAGATTGGGAATGGACTCTAATACCAGACAGTGTACACAGCAGTTGGAAGAGCGCTGGCTGTAAGGTAACTGAGGGACAGGCCCTGACAGCAGCACTGGCTGTAATGATCACAGTGTGTGTATAGTAAAAGTAACTGAACAAACATTATTAAACTAGAAAAGTGCACTCAATGTAGTGCAGATCTCCACCAGGTGTGTCTGCAACAAGCACAGCTGTAATGTTTAATTGAATGAATACAAAACAACATTTTGTCTAGACCCACACAACAGATACGCTCCTCCTTACTCATCCTACAGTAGCTCTTCTACTCTTAACAACATTAAGTCACTGCATCTCCCGACAGAACAACACCACTGTGTTGAATCAGAGCAGCTGATGTTGGTAGTGAGAGCAACAAGCTAGCGGACTGCTGAGTGCCGTCTCTCAGCCAGCCGATTAGACTGTTGTCAAATGAAAGCTCCGTTCATTATACGTCTCTTCTCTGCCCCCGACTTCTGTTGGGGCCATTCTCTCCAAAATTGTTGAGACAGTGTTACCATGACCAGGCTGTTCTGGTGCCCCAACGGCACTCAGTGCCCGACGCACAGCGTGTGATGTGCGGCGCTGGAAGTCAACATGTTGAACCTATGCATTCATTGTTAACCAGGGATATGTTGTGACTAAAGCTGTCTAAAATATACAAAATATTTAATCGTGATTAATCACAAATTAATGACACATTTTTTATCTGTTCAAAATGTACCTTAAAGTGAGATTCGTCAAGTATTTAATACTCTTATCAACATGGGAGTGGAAAAATATGCTGCTTTATTGAAATGTATGTATATATGTATTATTGTAAATCAATTAACAACACAAAACAATGACAGATATTGTCCAGAAACCCTCACAGATACTGCATTTAGCATATAAAATATGTGATTATCATAAAGTGGGCATGTCTGCTCCACCTTAAAGGTCAGCCTGCCTTAAAGGAGCTAGCCTGAGCCGTTGTCGTTGCTAACTTCACAGCTAACCCCTTCACTTTAATCTGCAAGTGACAAGTAAGACACTGTGACAGGAACTACTCACCGTCCATCACACACACACGTACAGAGTGTTTTATTATTTACGACCCCGGGAAGAGTAGCTACTAGGGCTGTCAATCCATTTAAATATTTAATCGTGATTAATCGCATATTTTTTATCTGTTCAAAATGAACCTTAAAGTGAGATTCATCAAGTATTTAATCCTCTTATCAACACGGGAGTGGACAAATATGCTGCTTTATTGAAATGTATGTATATATTTACTATTTGAAATCAATTAACAACACAAAACAATGACAGATATTGTCCAGAAACCCTCACAGGTACTGCCTTTAGCATAACAAATATGTGATTATCATAAAGTAGGTATGTCTGTAAAAGGGAGACTCGTGGGTACCCATAGAACACATTTACATTCACACATCTGGAGGTCAGAGGTCAAGGGACCCCTTTGAAAATGGCCATGCCAGTTTTTCCTTGCCAAAATTTAGCGTAAGTTTGGTTAAGTATGACATGTTTGGTTCCAGTGGATTCCTCAGCTTTTCTAGTTTGAGGCCACTACATCCTAAAGTTCGCAAGTTGCGATAATGCGTTAAAGAAATTAGTGGCGTTAAAACAAATTAGCGTTATTATCCCGTTAACTTTGACAGCCCTAATTGTGACTGCAAACAAATGCGTCCTGAAAAAAATGATCATTTTGTAGTCTTTGCCCAGTTAATAATAACTGATGCTTCTCTACAGACGACAAGCTCTTCGGTATTGATGCAAAGCCTCCAGCACTGATGGACCCTATTTAACATGTAATCATCACTTTCAATGTGTCTGCACTGAATAATACAAATAGCATTTACAGAATCCAATCTGCAAATACATCAGTATGGATTTGACCTTTGATGTTTTGTACATCCGGATAACAATATACGTAAAACTAATTGAATGAGAGGTTTTCACAAATAGATTCCTTATTAAACTCCAGTCAAGGCTGTTATGGACTGATAATATGATTAATATAAAGCAGTAATAGATTTTACAGTATAATGCAGAAATGCCCTGCAGTGCAGCCTTTTGTTGCATTATTCTTTCACAGCCTCATTAGAAGAATGTTTTATTAAAGCTATACATTGCTCTGCCACACACACAGAGAGAGAGAGAGAAAAACATGATTTTAGGGATTTGAATCTAAATCCTGTATCTCACAGGGACCTCGGAGACCATCTGCTCCTGGCAAACACAGCAGAGAGACGACAAAAAACTCAAAACACTCTGATTAAGACGCAACGATCGACGTCTGCCTCCGCTGTCAGCAAGAAGAGGGAAATACAGAGCACTGTTCTTTTTAATGTTAATAATGGAAATACTAATTGACAATCTGATTTATGACTCTGCTGCATTTGATTCAAAAGCAAACAGCCATGCACCGGTTGCTGGGCTGAGCCGCATGCTTACCCCGAGGCAACCTGAGAGCAGCTCCTCTATAATACAAGACAAGTGATTTACAGCGAGAGCCTCCTATTTCTCACAAATACAGTTTACGTTTCCTCCCCGGCCTCGAGAATTATTGCGGAACAAATTAGCGGCCGGGGATTTGATTGGCCGAGCCCCACACACCCGGAGCAGCGCTCAGAGAAACAGGACTCTCGGTAAATGTTTGGTCCCGGCTGATGACTGGTGGGTGGCCTGTAGGGCCTCTCAAAACTGTTGAGCCTTGTTAGTGTTCGCAAGCATCTGTGCCTGTCTGAGTCAGTGTTTATGTGTGGTATGCATTCTGCACGGCTGAACAGATCTTCATGTAAAAATGAAAAGCTTTTTATCAGCCTAAACCGAGCAGAGCGCCACCTTCTAGTCATGCATTCACATCCACCCACATTAGGGACTTTAGACTGTCTCATCTCATCGGTATCCTCTGCTATAAAGCCTCACAGATTGGCTGGCCAGGCTGGTAAACATGACTCACTTTGTGCAGTTTACTGACATCATCTCACAAGATTCAAGTCAAATAACAAAAACTCTGTTGGCTCTGGCTGTTTGTGAAAGCCACTAAGCCTTTTATTTAAGGATGATGCAACCTGTTTCTACCTATGCCGAGGTAATGCTAACCTTAACCGTAACTCATAATGACGCCATCCTTCATTTGATTGCATTGTTGTGCATTTTTGTGTCCTGTTCACAAACTGCTGGGCCGGACAGTGAATGTTTCCTTATCGAGTGTCACCTCTCTGGACAGGGAGCTCCGTGGAGCTCTGCCACCCTGCGACTGCCGGAAAAAAAGATTTTGAAATTGTTTTTTTAATGCCAGAATCAATATATTTGCTTCATTTGAGTCTATGCAGAGGTAGTCTGAGTAACGTAAAGTCATATACGTTCCGTATCCATCGACCAAAACAAACCGCAGCGAGCCAAGACAAGGGTCAGCGTGGATACGACCTGCACACCCACAGTTTAAATCCAAAGTGGTAAACACTACACATCCAGTAAAGTATGGAAGCACTTTGGGTTTCACACATTGCAGGAAAAGCAGAGCTAGACACCGTGGCTAAAGCTGCACGCTAACAATACGTTATCGTATTGCGGTAACGTGCGGTCAAACCGGTTGGCACTCTCATCTCTGTGGTCAAATTGGCCGACGCTACGACTGTAGAGCACCCATATACTGACATTTATGTTAAATTCATGCAAACTGCCCCGATGGATGCGTTTTTCAATAAATAATGCCTGACAATGACTGATATATTTGACTTCAGGACATCTGTGACTACATACATGCTGAAAATCAAACATTCTTACTGTATTAATTAAGATAATTTCCAAAGTAAAAGTCCCTAAAAGTGTATGATTCAACTTTTCCCCATGGTCTAGTGTTAAAAAAGTGAACAAAAATCGCAATAAATTGCAATACTTGTGGAATCACAATACTTAAAAATCGTAATACATATCAAATCGGCACCAAAATATCGTGATAGTATCAAATCGGGAGATAGGAGAATCCGTTAGTTCCACCACCTGCATGTTTTTTTTCTGCACAAGCATCATTTACACATCTAGTCTCTGGCGTCAGGTAGGTATTTGTTGGAAAAACAAACCCCCTGTCCCACAAAGGAAGCGAGGCATCATCATCAGAAATACGTTGCCCTGAACCTGGACTTGTTTGATGCTCCGCTATGGTCTTATTAGTGGAGAGTCAGAGATGCCGTGAACAGAAATGGAGCCATAAAGGCTGGATGTTGTCTGAAGCAGCCTCCCCCAGTTTCCCGTTTGTATCCTACAGCATTGTATAACATCTTGTCTGACAGCAGAGAGTTATTTCTTCTGTCAGCGACTCTATGAAGCCCTCACACCTTGTGCAGCTCTGACGGAGTGCTGCCTATATAGCCTGGATGGTCGGTGCAAACAGAGCAGCAGCTCTATTAGTAGCTGGATGAAAGCAACAGGCCAGTGTAAACACTGAAAATGAAAGATGTTTCCCAGCAGGAACTGCTTATTTTACTTCCATCTTCCTGTGTGTGTGAATGTGTATTGTTTGAGCATGCAACTGTGTGTGTGTATGTGTGTGTGTGTGAAGCTGAGACAAACAAATTAAGGGAATCCATTTTTAAATGTCAATTCTTCTTTAACTCTTCTTTGATTTGGACACAGCAGTAAACTTCTTTTGGCTTGCCAGTGAAAATGTACTCATTTCACCTTCATTGATCCAACTGCATCACCAGACAAGAATATCAACAATGACAACACACATGTTCAACACCTTTTTATGTGGAATGCCAAATTCTCAAAGTTCACAATATCATGGTTAAGGTAAGGGTATGGATAGGTTAGGGAACTAACTTTGTCATTCAATGTTCGATATATTTTACATAAAAAACATTAAATACATGGTAAATTACAGTGTTTGAATTACACTGTAGCTTCCGGGGGAGCCCTATATTTCTGGGGAGGGAGGGTACTGTACTTTGCTGTTGTCATCTATAACGGTTATTTGCATAAAAAAACCCACTTCAAATGATTACGATTATTTAAATATTTGCTTTGATTAAAATTAAATAATTAGATTGTATATTGCTGTGAAGAAATCTTGAAACAACTGGATTTATTTGAGTTTTTTGCCAAAAACTAAATTTTACGAGGTTACATTTGAACACATCATGATAACGTTGTAATTTACCTTCACCCAACAGTCTGAGCAGAGTTTGAACGCCTCATTATAATAACTCAATGGCACCTCCGTTAACGTTAGTAGCTCCGCTATTTAACCAAGCAGGACTGTGCTGCCCATCCACTGATATCAGCTAACATTTCTAACTCTCCTCCTGCTGATTTCAACACAGATTTGTTGTTCACAGTGTTGCATTATCAGGAAAAAATAGAGTGTGTCCCCTCAGGTTTAGTAGTGCCATGCTTTCAAGGGCTTTTATTCCTCTCTGCTGTGGCTCCGGCTGAAGGCATGAGATGCCAAGGAATCGGACAACTAGGAATCTGTTCCCTATTCCCATTACTAGCGTTTTTTCCTGCATGCCAAGTGGCGGATGTCCTGATGATTGACTCAGTAGCAAAAAAAAAATTGTCCCTCTGCCAACAATTTAGCTGCATTTGGCGGGTGCTAATTTTATACCCTTAATATGTCAGTGTACTTCAAAAGCCGTCAGTGATGTAGAGCTGCACAATTAATCAAATATTAATCACAATCATGATTTTGGCTTCCTACAATTAAATGAACTTGATCGACTGCGATATTGATGTTTAAAATGTTCTGCTCATAGAAAACTCTGCTGCATAAATCAAGCGCTTCCTAAACAGCTAGAGATGAACTATCAATCAGAAGCCAGCGTGTGGCAAACAGCAGAAAATGGTTCCGTCCAAACTTTAGAAGTAGCCCCTGTTTAGGAACAAGCTCTTCTTGTTTTGACCGTTCACTTGAACTTCCCTTGTAAGGATCAGAATGTGAAGCGTCGTCCAAATGATGTAAATATAGCCGTAACGCACCTCGTCCGCTGGTTTTTCAACATCACGATAGAAACAATATAGAAAAATATAAACAATACAATTTTGTACAGTTTTGATGATATAGATTGTCATATCAACTCATCAGAATCTGTTCCCAGGTTGCTTTTGGTGTGGTGGTTTGTAATGGTGACTATACTGTTTTGCACCATCAATTTATATATCAGGGTTAAGAGGGCACACACGCCGAACATGAATGGCTGCATCTGTGATGAATCACTCTTCATTCACGGCTCTCTCACATCTCATTTTAATGGACAAATATTGTTACGTCTCTTTGAGAGGCTCCTATAACCAGCTTCACTAGGCTTTATATCCTCTCTGTCTGTCTCTCCCTCTCACACACACACACACACACACACACACACACACACACACACATATTCAAAGTCAAGTGCCCCATGCTAATTTCCTCAGGCAGGTACGAACAGATTGTTTGCTGCTTAGGAGCAGAAATATAATTAAAAGTCAATGAAGAGCAAAATTGCTATTTCGCAGGTTGTTGATATCTGAACAGCGCTTCGCAAAAGGAAATAAAGGAATGGCCAGATGGGAAAAAAAAAGACCCCCCTGTGTGACGCTAATTTTAGTGCCAAAAATTGTAGTTAAATGAAAATCTCTCCGACAACTGTGTGTTAGAGAATTTGAAACACGTTTTAGAAGTAGAGGAGATGTGTCAGCAGCAGCGTGGGTGGTACGCATACACACTTACAGTAGGTGCACATATGGGAAACTGGTTGCAGCTTTGTGATACAGACAAGAGCTGAAGGGGCTTTCATAAGGGCTGTATTGTGTTTTATGTGTGTGCGAGAAAAAGAGGAGCTTTTTTTTAGAGGCAGAGTGGAATGGAACTGAAGAATTAGTGAAATAGTAGCAGGGGAAAATAGATGGAAGCGATTTGAAGAGGTAGAGTCTGCTGCAGTAGAACCAGCAGAGCATCTACTTATACAGAGATGCTGCAAAACTAAGTGAATTAGTCTGAAAACAAACAGTTAGAGGGCTGTTTCCATTTACTAAACAATATGATCAGATGTAATAATTAGGGCGGTAAAAGTTAACGCGATAGTCATGCATTAATTCGTTTTAATGCCACTAATTTCTTTAATGCTTTAACACAACTTGCAATTTGTAGGTTGTAGTGGACTCAGTTTTAAAGCTAGGGTGTAGATACTGGTCTTGTATGAAACTAGAAAATCCAAAGAATCCATTGGTACCAATCATGCCATACTAGCTTGTAGGAAAGGAGGCTAAATAATGCTCCAAACTTACACTAAATAATAATACAAAACAAATGTGCAGGTGGAAATCACCTGTGGGTGAAGCCGCCCTTGTCAAGTGGATTGATAACACCTCGTCACGTAATGCCCCCCGAAGTGAAACTCTGCCAACTGGCTCCTCTGCACTGCAGCGCGGGCAGCTCTTGCAGACCGGCGCCCGTTTGCTTCCACGCTGCAACCAGGTGAGAGAGCGAGGAGTCCCGGCAAAGGGGGATCTGCATGCACGCTTGCGCTGCAGAGCCGGCCAAGCTGGCACATGTCGATGTTTACGGGGAGAGTGAACCAGAGGAACGTTTAACATTTCTTTACTAATAAAAGTGCTAAAAAATACATCCATATAATGTTGCAAATTCTTAGTATCTATCCAACAGGTTATTTATCTTGCAAATCGATTTTAGATTGATATACGTCCCCCGTGAAGGACAACTTGCTGAATACCTATCGATGTAGTTGGATCGTAGGAATATAAATCGATGTAGTAGATGGATCCTTACACCCCTATTCATTTCTAACAATTTTGTTGGATTGAACAATTGCTTCTGGCTCTAGTGGCTTTTAGAAATCTTGTCTTGGAACTCTTTCTAGCTTTCGAAGCCGTCTTTGCCATAAGACCCAAAATCTCAAACTCCCAAATCCAAACTAATAGTAGATGTGGCTACTGTGGACATGGTCCACTGCACCCTTCCCTCCACCGAGTAGACCCCTGGCTCTCCAGCCTCATTATTTACCCTTAACCTTAAGCTCAGTGTCAGTCAATATAATCTTTCTCATTTAATATGCATCACGTAGCATCTTTACTCAGTACAGTCAGTGCTTCAAGCCAAACAGATTTCTGGATGTTGGAACAAAATAACAAGTCTTCGGTTGAGCTGCATATCTCTGGTGAGTTGTCCTCTCTTACACTCCCCTATCTCTAGCCAACCAAGCTTGTACCTAATCATTAATACATGTCTCTTATTCATTTACCTTCATATTTAATGTGTATGTGATGCTTGAACTCCTAACAGCTAAGAATTAGGCTCTATCCTTTTTATCCTGATTGCTGCTTCAAAGGCTTCAGCGTTCTGGTGCACCGTCCTCGGGCAGGACCAACTCTGCAGCTTGACAGGAAGAGGACGTGTTGGATCGTTCCCATAGTTACTGTAGTTCATGGTTTTGATCAGGGCAAATCATATGTTCCTCTGATAATGATTCTAATCCCGGATGCTTCCATATTCCCCAGTCTTTTCCAGTGAAAACCTCCTCTTCTTCGTCTGCCGTTCATGTGTAGCTTGAGACACTTCTTCAGCTCACTTCCTCCTGGCTGTCAGCAGTGGATTAGGTGCTGCAACTTATTCCTTTTTTTTACTGAGCTCTGCATGGATACGTGCCAATTCCCTTATTCATCATCCTGGTCCGCCATCATGAAGGACGTTCCAACGCTCTTATTTCTGCTCTGAGGAGCGAGGAGCGAGGAGGGATCTCTGAGGAGACATGAGTGAGGATATATGAGTCCAGCCTTCACTGAAGTCTTTCACCGGACTGACACGCTCCATTATTGGAAATCTGTTCGTGACCGATCGGACTGTTCTGATGCTACCTCACAGCATCACTGCAGTTTTGCGTGCTGTCCAATCACAATTTGGGGGTGTGGCTTATCATTGCTGACATGAGCATTTCACATTAAAACCGTTTCCTGTTCGGCTAGCAGGCTATTGACTATACATTTAGTTACATTTGTGATTGACTACAGTTTTAGGGGATTGATTGTGCTGCAGGAAGCTGTACAGACAGTAAAAACAGCCGATTAGACTGTTGTCAGCCTATTAAATAGGCGTTATCAGTCGCTATAAGTCCCATAGATATGGGTCAATAGGGGCCTACTACGATTTCTAGTAGGTTCTATCATCTATTCACATGGTAGATCACCGAAAGAAGGAATAAAAGAACATGACAGTGACCTCTAGCGACCGTAGTAATTGTGACAGGAGCAGAAGCGGAAGTCAGGTGCTGTAGTATAGACAGTGTGAAACTCCATAAGGGGTGGAGGTCGGGGACGATGGATAGGACACAAAACACAGGGTTTTCACCTATGCCTTGTGAAACCAACAATGTGTAGTTGTCTTTATGTTTGTAGTTGTTTGAACCCAAAACACAATGTTTTTACCTAAAACGTTTTACTAAACCCAAAGAAGTTGTAGTTTTGTTGCCTAAACCTACAGAAGCCTTTTTGTTTATGTTCAAAACGTGATATTGCATGCAGTTTTACAACATATTAAAACATGCTACTTTTAAGTTTCACTTTCACTTTTACAACGTAGTAGGTGTAGAAGGCCCCATGGTGCTTATAGTGACTGATAACGCCTATTTAATGGCCTGATTACAGTCTAATCAGGTGGTAAAAAACAATTCATTCAGTTATTAAATATAAAAAAGGTCAATAATTGTGCTTTTAGATTTTTTTTTATTTAATCATGACAATAAATGCACACATAAAATGAAAATACATATAACAATGTGTATTGCATTTCACTTTTTGTTTTAATTGAGGTATTTTAACTGCAGAGGAATGCATTCTGTCTTAACATGAGTTAATTTCCAACTAAAAACCTTGACATTTGGTTCATGTTTCTCGTAAGAGCTTGTGCGGTTCATCTAAGAGTCAGAGTGAATACTTGATACGTCTCTAGGGGAGAATGATAAACCGAACTGGCCAGTCTCCTCGGATCAGGATGTCAGAGAGGATCCAGGAAGATGCCTCATCTTACAAAAACCTCAAATCCCCGTGCTGTTTCTCAGCTCTCAGCTGAGTCCTGAGCCCGCATTTCTCTGCAGCAGCTGTGAAGGACTCGGTGGTCAGTCTCACCCCGCTGTGAAGACGAGGGCTGCCTTTCCAAAAGAATTACACTTTGGTTATTTGAACCCCGACTTGATATAGGAGCTTCCCTGCAAGAAACCAGGGATTAAATGTTGATTACGAAGCAGAAAATTAATTACTGTGTTTGTGTAAAGTGCTTAATCGCCTCTTTGATTTATGGGTTGCTTATGGCAGAATGGATTTCTCTTTTCTCATTTTTTTATTACCGGCTGCAGCCCAGTAAATATTTAACGGTGTTTCGCAAGAATCGACAAACAACTTTTTGTGATACATGTGCACGTGCTGTGTAGTGCACGTTTACCTTACCTGGCTACGAAGAGTATGATGAGGCGCGCCACAGTCTCTGTCTCAGCTGTTTGCTTTGGCAGCGCTGCAGCTGAAGAGCTACGACACAACTGTGTGTGTCTCAGTGAGCGTTGAGTGTATTCGTACTTAGTGTGAATGCTGAGCTCCTTTGGCACCTGTCATCCAGGTAATGAGCCTGCTGCTTTCATCAAAACAGCTGGAAGCAGCTGTGCCAGCCTGCAGCCTGCACAGTAACGTGCAAGAGGGAGGTAGATAGGTGGATAGATAGATAGATAGATGGATGGATGGATGGATGTGTTAGGTAGATAGGTAGATATATATGATAGATAGATAGATAGATAGATAGATAGATAGATAGATAGATAGATAGATAGATAGATAGATAGATAGATAGATGTGTTAGGTAGAGTGTTGCCATATGTATTGAGTATTAGTGAGGTGAGCTGATTAGGAGTTTGACATAGAAAGGCGTTCAGCCTGAGAGTTTCTCGCCACTGAAGCCGTTAACTCGCACAGTACGAGGTCTTCCTAATGTACCTGCTGCTGCACTCTGAAGCACTGTCGGCTTTGCAGCAGCTCAGCCTGCTGAATGAGCATCCTGTTGCATCCAGCAGCTGTGGATAGCATTGCCAGCTTTACTGCTAGCTTAGCTCTCTATCTCTCTCTCTCTCTGTGTCTCCTTGCAACCACAAAAAGCAAACAGGCTAAGAAACTAAACTAAGTGGCGTGTTCTGTCTGTCTAAGAAGTGAAAGTCAATTGTTCGTTTCATTGCAACATCAGCGCCCAGACGCCAGTAAAACGCCCACCTACCAAAAGTAAAACTAAATGATTTCTATTCTATTGTCATATATTTAATGTCTCTGCCAAAATGGCCTGTGTTGAACAATAAAAATATTATAAATATGCATACTATTATATTCACTTCCTTATTTATTTATTAAACTTTTTGGCCCGGCTGCTTCCCAGAGGAGCATAAAGTGAGCAATGGACATAAATGGAAGTTAGAAAAACCCAGCACACAGATTTTGAGAACAATCTCAAACTTTTTCATGTCATGGATTCACAATGGATTTCCAACAGACCACAGAGCATGAATGTAGAAGAGGTTGTGTCTCTGTGCTTTTGCCCTGTGTGTTAGTAAATAGCCTACAACTCCATTAAATTCTGTTGATGTCATGCTACTAGCGCTACAAGCTGCTGGCCGATAGCCGGTTGTTTCGGAACAGAGACGTTAATATATCCACCACAGCTTACAGCATGCAGCCCATGGGTGTATTATAAGATAATAAAAGTAATGAATTACAACCAATATATCCATTATTACAGCCGCATGCAGCTTGCAGGAAGCTGGCAGAACTGGATATGTCATATGAGCGTGCAGGGCGGTGCAGTCCTGTGTGCAAATGCATTATAAGACTGCAAAACATATGGATGTTCTGAAGTAGAATATTGTATATTGTTTCATGTACATTGAAATAAACTTCCTGTCACACATGTTCAGTGTTGTTACTGTAATCACCATGTTTGCAAACCAGCTGCAGCATTTCTTCCCCTCCAGAGAATCTGTAACTTGGATTTAGTTCCACCTCTTGCCAAAACTTAGGTTCAGGAACTCGCCCCTAAAGGACGGCGAGTATAAAGTGGAAACAAGAGCAGAACCAGAGAAAAGGGCTACGCCTTAAGTTGCACGTTGTTAAGTTCCTCTAGTGTAAAGGGCTTTTAGAGTTTTTGCGTTGCTATCGTCACATTACATCCACCTTTGCTTCTAAGAGGTCATTATATACACTGTTTTCATCGTTTTACCACCAAATGCTTTTGTTTTTCAGGAGAGGACAGTCTTGCATGTAATATGAAAATAATTATGTTCAATAAAGAACATTTAAGACATCTCAACCACAACTGCAAATTGCCTCGTGACCAAATGCTCTAAACAAACACAGGATAAGGAGAAAGATGGAGGTGATTTTTCACTTCTTGGCCGCCATTTGACACTTCCATCACCGTGATTCAATACAGCTTCTCTCCAGAGCCGTTAAATCTTTTATAGGTTGTTATTATTTGTCCTGTTGCTATACATGATGTCATTGACGAGTCTCATGTGAAGTCTGGTCAGGGACCCTGTGCACGGCTCGCCATATTGGCTGTGCTCAGTAAACACAGCTCTCCCAAGCATGATAAACAGCTGAGGGGTTGCGTATAAAGGGCACAGTGTGATGTTGATCAGGCTGGTACACTACGTTTCTGCAGTTGTCAGTGGCATTTTGAGGCCAGGTCTCCTAGTGCGAGGGCTCCGCTGCAATCAGCCAGGGAATGAGCTTAATCGTTTATAATGAGTCCGGAGTCCAACCCGCCAGCCTTATGAATGAGACGGACTTAGCAGGTCAAAGCAGTCCAGCAGATCCTCGTTTTATATCGACACTGCAGGAAGGGAAAGAAAAATGTAACTGCATAAATTGTAACTGTATTTAAACCATATTTTCTTTAAAGTGACATTCTACTATGACAGGGGTTCTTAAACTTTTGGGGCCAGAGACCCCTTAAAGGGAAGAACATTTTCCAAGGACCCCCTCATAATGGTAACACTGATTAAGCATAATGCTTACTACCATTTGGACTCTTACGCTTCGTCCACACTGGGAACGTCAGGAGCGCGTGGCGGCTGCCTTACCTGTTGTTTTTTATTTTGGTGTCCGTGTTAACAGGTTAGAGCAGCCACACTGCCCACGTGAGATGCTCGTCTCTTCTAGAGATTCGAGGTCTCGCCTAGCCGCGTGGTTCACAGCAACAACAGACAGTGAAAGTGATCTATTGACTGTATATTGACATCATATCAGCAACATTACTACAGTTTCAATGTCTATTTGTAGAATATGTCACGGAAAGTGAAGGTGATGTTACGCAGATGAAAAAAAGTAAAGACTTATTTTTAAATCAACACTTCCTGCTTTCATTTAAAAATAAAATCCCTCAAGGGTTTTTTCTGTGGACAGAATTCCTTCATTTGTTAACACGAGCCTTTTATTCTGAAATATGTGCTGGACAGTGTTGTAGAACATGCAGTGACTTGGAGAGCTCCATGATTGAATATAGTACGGGATTTTAATTGTGGATTATTACTATTATGTACAAATTACCACAGGTTTCTTAAGATTTTTCTGTCTAAAATAAATATAAATTATATTTATGATGAAATGAAATGGCCATGATGAAAGGCAAACTCTATGTAGAAACAGAGGACTGGCAGCAGCAGCAGAACAAATGCAGCTGGTGTGAACACCCGACGCGTCAATCACGCAGCCGCCACGCCTGCAGCCGCTGGTCTATTTGACTCTAAATGGGACCATAATTTTCTAAATGCTGTATTGAAGAAGACATGAAACTAGCGATTGAGACCATAAACTCATGTTTACAATGATTACTGAGGTAATAAATCAAGAGAGAAGTAGGCTCATTTTCTCATAGACTTCTATACAACCAGACTTCTTTCTGCAACCAGAGGAGTCGCCCCCTGCTGGCTGTTAGAGAGAATGCAAGTTCAGCATTGGCTTCACTTCTCAGAACCGGTGGCTGCCCCACTGGTAACGTCCATATCCACAATCAAAAACAGTCTTGCACGAATTTTGTTTGGAAAAAAATGTATCCATGATTAATTGTTAAGGAGCTAAAATGCATCACATGGTCCTTTAAAGAGTCCACACAGACTATAGATGTATGGGACGGGATACAAATAGTTGCAGAGGCCCTTGTGTGCTCTGGCCTGCACTCACTCATTTTGCTGTGAACCTCTTCGTGATTTCTGTGTTGCCAGCGAACATCACTCGCTAATGCGGATTAGTTTCATATAAACTTTCTAGCAGACATGGTTGGATTGCAGACCACTGCCACAGGCACTGGGTAAATAAACCTTCCTTGTACACGGGTTGTGTGATTGTTTGCACCAACAATATGGATCGAGATTGAATCCATAGGCACAGCATGCACACACCGACGGTGGAGTAAACCAGTTGAGAATACATTAAACAGACTTGTTAAGTAGTAGATTGTATCCTGCATTCAACACTCTCATACGCATACGGAGGCAGGCCGGGGATTTTTTTCGTTTTTTTTTTTTTCTAATCCCTTCAGACACAGTCCCATATCAGTACACAAACTGAGATTAATGCTGCTGGCTATTTTCACTCTGCTTGAGCTCCCCACAACCAAACAAAGTGATGCAAGTCTGTTTACCAGCTCCGAAACTCTGCAGGAGATCAAGTGTGAAGCAGCCTAATAGGATTTGCACTTGTACATGTTTCATGATTCTCAGACAAAGAGGAAAATCTATGATGCAATTTGGGATTACTGGAGGAAAAAAGAGGAATAAAGGGAAGGAATCAATAAATAAATCAGTGAATGAAAGAATCAATAAATGAAATTAATGAATGATGGATTCACCCAACGGTGTCGGAGGAAGCAAAACTATGCAAAGGTACTCCAGTTGCATACTTTAGAGCTTTATCATCCTCAATAAATATTGTCTACATCCACATTCAATTCAATATATCAACCACACAGCAGGATCTCTCTGTTATCACTGTGTAGATTTTTATATTAAAGGTCCCATAACATGGTCATTTTCAGGTTCATGCTTGTATTTTGGGTTTCTACTAGAACATGTTTACATGCATTAATGTTCAAAAAACACATTATTTTCTTCATACTGTCCGTATCAATATACCTGTATTCACCCTCTGGTCTGAAACACTCTGTTTTAGCGCATTTCAACGGAATGGTAACGGAATTGCGTTGCTAGGCAACAGTTTGTGTCCATGTTTACTTCCTGTCAGCTGTTGTCATTCACATACACTGCAATCGGAAATAAACTGGGACACATGTATGTTTACATTTAAAACTGTGAAATGGACCTTTAAGTTTATAGCTTAAATCAACAGCAATGTTAGCTTAAGTGGTCCCACTCAATAATGTAATCAGAGCAAAACAGGCTGAAGGAGCGTCTTAGTTTATCCTCTTTTTATCAGTAAATTGTTTGACTTTCCTAAATATTCTGACCGTTAAAGTTAAGAAGTAGTTAAAGAGACACAACTTTCTAACCAGGAACCTCTTATAAAGGTTTATTTAAAGTTGTTAACTAGAAACTCAGAGACTCAGTAGCGTGCAGGTGTCTCCTCTCGCCTCCCAAACAAAGAGATGATCTCACTCAGTTGTCCCTCCCAGCTCTATTACAGTCGAGATGGCAGCAAAGATCAAAACAAAACAGGGATTTATTCTAATTTCTTTAACGCATTGAAGAAATCGATCTTTCGGAGGTTGTAGCGGACTCATTTTTAAAGTTAGAGAGAAGATGCATCATATGAAACTTAAAAAACCTAAGGAATCCATTGGTAAAACTGTCATGGCCATTTTCAAAGGGGTCCCTTGACCTCTGACCTCCAGATCAGTGAATGTAAATGGGTTCTCTGGGTACCAACGAGTCTCCCCTTTACAGACATGCCCACTTTATGATAATCACATGCAGTTTGGGGCAAGTCATAGTCAAGTCAGCACACTGACACACTGCCAGCTGTTGTTGCCTGTTGGGCTGCAGTTTGCCATGTTATGATTGGAGCATATTTTTTCATGCTAAATGCAGTACCTGTGAGGGTTTCTGGACAATATCTGTCATTGTTATATGTTGTTAATTGATTTCCAATAATAAATATATACATATGTTTGCATAAAGCAGCATATTTGTCCACTCCCATGTTGATAAGAGTATTAAATACTTGACAAATCTCCATTTAAGGTACATTTTGAACAGATAAAAAAATGTGTGATAATTTGGGATTAATCGCGATTAACTATAGACCATCATAATAATGCTGATGAATAGATAATAAATTAGCATAACTTCTTTTAAATTTCTTTAAAAACTCCCTGAATCATGACATTAGCTACCAGGTTACATTTGTGTAGACAATAAGCCACATAATGGTGAGATTTGTGCCTGATCAGAAGTGTCTTCTATTAGTTTTTCCACCTCCGATGAAGAGCAGCCACTTCTCAAGCCTAAGGGCCCTATTTTAACCATTATATGCTATTTTAGCATATCATTATTAAATAATGTTTATAATAAAGTAATGTTCGATACATTTTCGAGGTAAATATTGGGGTAATTTGTCAGTAATTCCAAAGAAATTTCAAATAGCTTACTTGCTAATTATCACCTAATAACCATGAAATTTGCGGACCTGTGTTACCGACAGTAGTACTAATGGAGCTTGCACTCAGGGACTATCTGAGCACCGTGTTGAGTCCTAATCATGTTAAATTGAGAAAGATACTGTACATGTCCAGGTCAACTGGGTTGTCAGTGGACACAGATTGCTGATACTGAACTATGCAGAGCTCACACAATAGGCCAGGCAGGCCAGAAAAAGCCTCGGCTGGACAGATTCTCCTCATGCCGATGTTATTACTGTTGGAGGTCTGTGATGGCTGTTAGCCGGCTGAGCCCGACAACAAAAGGTGGTTTTATCCTATTAGCGGAGTGCTAACGTGTCTAATTCCTCTCTAGCGGATCAGTCTGTCTCTTCGGTTGCAGCAGGCGGAGGAAAAAGCGAGAGAATACTGAGTCCCCGCCGCAGTGCAACAGTCCAAGACGCGCAAATCGATCCCGTGTACGTGGGGGTACGACGTATAACGAGGTTCAAGACTGCAAAGTGTTTCGCTCTGCCGGCTCCAAGGTCAGCCAGTGATCCGGGGCCTGGGAGGCAGGGTGAAATGGAACCTGCGGAGGCATGTCAGAAATGTTAATTCTGGTTGACCAGGCATAAATAACATTGTCAGAGGAATTAGAGTTTGTTCCTGTGCTCTGGGTTTCACTGACACGGCAAGAGAGCTTTTTGGTGGAGGGCCTTCCCTACCACTTCTCCAGGAAAAACAGGTTTCTGAATTGTATAAATACGTGTTTTGACTATTGGCCCGGTGACGCACCGGTTGAAGGGCACAATTTAAAAGCACTTTAGAAAGCTCACTTCTTCGGTTCTTGGACTTATTTTCCATAAATACTACAATGTGCTTCAATTTTCCTCCTCCTAACACACACTTGCAGCCCCCAGTATGAGATTCCTTTTTTCTTTGGCACCGTAGGGTCTGCGGTGACATCACTGACCCAGGGGAAGCCAATTTTCCTATTTTTGGTGACACGCAGCCAGGAAAACCCTCTCTCTTTCCATCTCTCCCTCTCTATATCAGTCTCTCTCTCCGTCACTCTCTCTCTTTCATCTGAGCTTTTAACACAGCAGATAAGATAGGAGAGAAAAGGTCTGGGCCGAGATGCGTGAAGGCTGTCGCAGCTCGGTGGGACCACTTGCTTAAAACAGATGAGTGCATCACAGGACTGTGAGGTAATGCTGCTGTTCAGTGGCCCTGGAGGGTCGAGTGGTGCTTCTCTTTAGTGTTTCAGCAGCCCATCATTCAGCACAGTGAGAGCTGTGGTCTGCACCGGCAACTGCTGGACTCTTTTATACCGGAGAATGCTCCCAACCAGAGGATGCACCGATACCACATCCGCTTTGTCTGTTTGTTTTAAGCCCTAAACTCTAAACCCTGTTGGCTTTTTAATGATTAACCACTACAATAAAGGCTTTTTAATACATTTCCTTCCTCGTTGCCACTTGTTTTAGTATTTGGGAGTGCCTGGATTGCCTTCCTATCTAAACCTCAGAGAAGGTTTGGTGAAGATTGAGGCTGAAGAGAATTCTACCTCATACTGAATTCATGCAATCTGATATATATTCTAGCGATTATTATTATTAGTTTATTTTTTCTGGAAGTATTATTGCCCACATGGGTGTACACGTGTGTCTCTGATCCTGTGCTGAGACCGTTGACAGTTAACTGGGATTTTGTTACTTTCCAGTCACACCGATCCAACCTGAGCTGATCTTCTGCTGCGTTGGCTCAGGGTGGATATATATACAGTATATGCTGCCACTGTGTGAACAGAAATGATCTCTGCCAGCATGGCATACTTTCAGTACGTCCCACTGGGCCTTTAAGCTTTTTTAGCTCAAGCTTTATCAAGAATTTATTGTTGAGTATTTTTTCACACCTACTTGGTTCAGAGCAGTTATTTTTAAAACCCTGCAGCAGGTTTCTCCCTTCGTTGGGTTTGTTGGTTTACTGACAGCAATCAAACCAAGATCTTATTGAAAGGAAGTCCTGTGCTTTTACTGTTGCCACAGATGGGTTTACATTATAGTTAATGGAAAGCCCAGTGCGGCGCATACTGGCGCTTAAGGGTGCTTTGTGCGGCGGTGTCGAACGACCTTTACCAAGTTCGTTATTTGCTTAAACCAAACTTTAACCACAGCTGTGTAAGGTCAGAAAACACTTTCAGTTTTGAAATGGAGATGTTGTCTTGTGTTGTCAGACTTGTTGCCAAAAATATACTGCCTACTGCCACTGTAATGGTGAATGTGTAAGCGATGTGATGAAAGTTGCATGGAACACATATTCCAAAAAAAGCACACATAACACACAATATAGTGCAGTAATTATATTGAATATTAAGTCCATAGTAATGCCTGGATTGCTGAGAGTTTCTGTCAAAGAGACCTTGATTCTTCTGCATGTTGCAACAGGCACTGAAGGACTTGTGACCACTATGAGCTTTTTGACTTTTTGAACATGACAGCATTTCAGGAAATGCAGTCTAAATCCATCTTAGGTGTATGAAATTGAACTGCATTTGTGACTGAGTGTGGAGCCGTCCAGGCCCTTCTGAAGTTTCTATCCTTCTTTCTGGTCCTGTCTGATCTATTTCATTGCCGACTCACCGTACGGCGTTGACCTGAGAATAGTCCGAATGTGGTCTGCCGTTAGATGTACATCACCAGGGGCTATTAATATTGTTAATATTGAACTAAGATATCCCCTCTGAGAACTTTGTGTTCTTTGTGTTATGTAAATATCTAACCTGATTGTGTTGGTGTTTGTCCTTCTGTAGGCGTCCAGGACGACCCGCTCAGATGAAGACAGGGACATCGGGTGGGACGCCTGGGGCTCCTGGAGTGAGTGCTCTCGCACCTGTGGAGGAGGAGCCTCCTACTCTCTACGGCGCTGTCTCAACGGAGGGTAAGCCTCTTTTAAAAAACATCTAACAAGACACAACTTGACAGCTTCTTTGAAATATGGAAGTACCCTGTGGCAGAAATCTGATTATTAAAAAGGAAAAAAGAAGAATATGTGATCGCTGTACAGAGCTGCTGCCCGCTGCTCGAGTTGATGAGATTGTTTAATGACTAAAACTGTCAACTGGTCAAAGCTGTAAATCTGCTCAACTGAACCACATTGATCTTACCACAAATGATCCTGCTGAATTGTTATGGTACCTGTTAAGCACATGTTTCCAGTTCAGTCTCTTCACCAGTAGACTCAGGCTTTGGAGACACATCATGTTTGGAGTCTGAGGAGGATGCAGACTGAGGTCTTAGTGACCATGAATATTTTGTATCTCATTGATGCCAAACAAATGTGTGTTAATAGTCGGTACATTAAGTAATAGCAGACAGTTCAGCCAGACATTTATAAAGTTTGGTCTGACATCAGATCACATGTGGACAGATCTTTGAGAGCTTTAAAATATAATTCTGGTATATCACAGCTCGCCTCTTATTTACAGACAGTAGGTTTGGCCATCATTCTTATCAGTAATAATAGTTAATAGTTAATAGTTAATTGCTGAGATGAGGTTGTAAACAAACCTCCAGGTAAGTCAGATTTATTTAGAAGAAAAAAAAAAAAGACGACTGGTAAAAATATTCAGCCAACAGTCGGTTGAAAATCATCCATCACATTCATCACGGTTGTAATTAAATGAAGTAAATAATACTCAGAAACAGAAAAAGAGAAGGGAAATTATATTTAGTGTATTACAGTAAATAGAAATACAGTAGGTCCCAGTTTCGTTGCCTAAACCTAACCAAGTAGTTTTGTTACCTAAACCTAACAAAGTACTTTCATTGTGTAAACCCAACCAAGAATTTTTGTTACCTAAACCTAACAAAGTAGTTTTGTTGCCTAAACCTAACAAAGTGCTTTCGTTGCCTAAACATAACCAAGTAGTTTTGTTGCCTAAACCTAACAAAGTAGTTTTGTTACCTAAACCTAACAAAGTAGTTTTGTTACCTAAACCTAACCAAGTAGTTTTGTTGCCTAAACCTAACCAAGTAGTTTTGTTGCCCAAACCTAACCAAGTAGTTTTGTTACCTAAACCTAGCTAAGTAGTTTTGTTACCTAAACCTAAGCAAGTACTTTTACTGCCTAAACCTAACAAAGTGCTTTTGTTGCCTAAACCTAACCAAGTAGTTTTGTTGCCTAAACCTAACAAAGTACTTTTGTTGCCTAAACCTAACCAAGTAGTTGTGTTGCCTAAACCTAACAAAGTACTTTTGTTGCCTAAACCTAATCAAGTAGTTTTGTCCCCGAAAACCATAGAGCCATGCCACTAATGTGGCTAAAAATCCACACACACCCGCTGCGGAAAAATACGAATGACTAGATAATTAAACAAAATAAAACCATACATAAGAACATGCATCATTGCAAAGGATAGTTGTTGTTTATTACAACTTGGGTCGGCTTATTTGTTTAGCTTTTGCTGATAGATGTGGGAACAGTAACATCACTACAAAGAAGCTTCATTGAATTGAAGAGAGGGAAAGAAGGAGCTGGAGACTCAGACAGAGTCCAGACCGTCTCTGTGGGTCGGTGTGGATGGGATGCTATAGGAAGTCAAGGAGACACTGTCTGGGTTGGGTGTGTTCTGTATTTTCCTTACACTGATAAAAGCATTGAGTGTGTGGGTTTCAAATCTCTGCTGTTTTCAAAAGCCACATTCAGGCTGTCTGCTCTCACTGCTCAGCTATTTGTTGTGCAGTGTTGCTTGTTCAGGAAGTCATCACAGCCAATCTATTTCAGACTGTGCCCCGTGGCATCGTTCTATAGCCTCCTGGCAACACATTTGTCTCCATTATATCTGACTGCAGCTCAGCCTCACTTTTCTCGCCCATGCTGCTGCTGAAATTTCTCCCTAAGTAAGAACTTTTTTTATGGCACACAAACAAACAGCGAAGGCACACCGCGGTGCTCAAGCTCGTTAATCGGCACCTCGTGGTTATGAGTTGAAATTAATAGTACTGAAAGAGATAAAAGAGGAGTAAATACACCCTGCAAACTGGCCTTTGGGTTTTTATGGTTGTGTTTTGTCATATTTGGGCCAGTGTTGCTCTACTGGATGTTTCCTATGGAGGAGAGGTTTTTCTCCTACGGGGAGTAGAGGTACTAGAGCTGACAGACAGACGTTTATGAGCCCTGGAAGAGCATGTCAGCTAAGACCATAACATTTTACTCCAGGTGCTCATTCCCTATTTTCCATCACAGATACTGACTGCAATATAACTAGGTTTGTTTCACTCAGACTATTGTAAGGTTGTTATTCCTGGATTTATCTTACCCGTCAACTGTTACAGCATCTTAAATACTGACTTAACGCAACTGTACAATAATTTGTGCAATGATTAAACTGTGCAATACTAATAATCATTAATGTTGCAGCTATA
The DNA here is from genome assembly GCA_916701655.1 of Sebastiscus albofasciatus. Taxonomy (NCBI): domain Eukaryota; kingdom Metazoa; phylum Chordata; class Actinopteri; order Perciformes; family Sebastidae; genus Sebastiscus; species Sebastiscus albofasciatus. The sequence goes on along the minus strand of CAKAOI010027338.1, from coordinate 18,709 downwards.
CTGTACATTTCTAGAAATATTCTTATTTAATTCTTATTGACACTATTCTTGCATTTATATTAAACACACTTAATAGATCTCACTTCTCAGCATTTTGTATTTGCTTATTTGCACTGTGGTTATATATTGTATGTCTTAAAGCTGAAGTAGGAGAGATTGGAGATTAAAAAAAGTTATTTTTATAAAACGGTCGCTATATCGTGACAGTAGAACATGAAACAAATAACCTGAAAAACATCATGTTCCTCTGTGTCCTCCGGTGCTCCTAACGGCATCTGCAAGATTTCACAGACCAGAGGAAAACAAGCAGTAAGAGCTGATCTGAGGTCTGCTGACCAGCTGCCGTCTATGAGAGCCGGCTGTCAATCACTCTGAACTCCGACCAAACGGTCAAACTCGGCAGCGCTGATCAAATATGAATCAATATTCTGTTACGTTAATGTCTATTTCTCTCCTCAGATGTTCTCAGAATCATCTTGTAGCATGGTTTAGCTGTAAAATGAAAACGTTTGTGACGCCGCCGCGCCATTGTGAAATCTGGTGAAGGAAAGCCAAGTTCTGGTCACATGACCGGAGCACAGCCAATAGGAATGCTCTCTCAATGAAATGAAATGTGATTGGTCAAAGTCTCCCGTCACAGGCTAGATGTTCTAAAGCCTGAAAACAGAGCCATGAGGAGGAGCAGAAGTCTAGTTATCTCTCAGAACACTTGAATTACAATATGCTGAAAGGTTATTATGGGATGTTTGCCCAATGATGACAAAAATATACTGACTACTGCAGCTTTAATGCTAATATTTATACATATTTCTTATATTCTCATTTCTTATTCTTATAGCTCCCCCGGGGATCAATAATGTATTTCTGATTCTAATAATATATGATACACTTTTTAGTTATTTGTGTGTGTGCGTCCATCGCTGTGGACCACAGAGGACAGTAGTGTCTAGCTAGAGTGAGACCATCCAGCTTAATCTGCAACTTCATTCACACAGACACACACACACACACACACACACACACACACACACACACACACACACACTGGCTTTCTGTCTGGGTCCAGTGTTTCTTTTGGAGTGGAGCTTGTCTTTGCCCGTTGCTTTGCCTCCTCTGTGCCAGACTGTGTCTCTCTCTCCCCTTTAAAGGCCCATTAACTCCCTCTAACTCCTCAAGGCAACACTCAACAAGCAGAGGAAATATCTGTCTCTCTCTGTGGCTAAAACATCTGACACCGTCCACTGCTGTTGAGCTCTTAATGACAAGAATGTAAATTGCTGTCGGACTCCAGAATCGTAAAAGATGAATGATGCTTTTGCTAAATGGTGTTGCTTTGATCGTTTGTGGTGTAACAATTAAATTAACCCATGGCACCCAGTTTTAACACATTTTTTTATCAGAAGTCACAGCCCTTCTTCTAAGAGTTATAACTCATTCAAACTGAAGCATCATACTGGTGCAATCAGCGCGTTCCCGTTTCTCCAATGGCTTCTCCAAGAATAATGTGTTTTTTGAACATTAGAGAAAGGTAAACATGTTCTAGTAGAAACCCAAACTAGAAGTATGAACCTGAAAATGAGCATGATATGTCTCCTTTAACTAGAGATCCACTTACCAGCCTAACCCTCCGAGACCCGACTGACTTTACTGCCTGTCAGAGGCTCTAGCAGGTTCACTTTTAGGGCTAGAGTAAAGCTATCACACTAGAAAACCTAAAGATTCTCTCTAAGGATTTCTGCATACTGAGGTCCCTAAACAGTCTTGAATTACATAAATTGGGTATCACTGTAAAGCTGAGACTCTTGTGGATCCAATGAGCCCAACTGTATTCATGTGTGATGATGTTAGTCCCCATAGAAGACATTTCATTGTAGTGAGTTTTTAAACTTGACCTCTCTGTGTAAAATGACCTGTGGTGACCTCTAGGATAATCACAGCCTCATGAAACTTTACAGCCACAAACTAGAGACCTAGAGCATTCAGAGGATGGATGGCTTTTCTAGCTAGATTGACAATAAGAGGGTTTCTGAGCAGTTTACACAACAGAACTGCTCGCCATCTAATCGCAGAAAAATGCAATTCTTGCAGAAATCTCAAAATGTCAAAAGTTTTTGATCCCAAATCACAGCATGAATTTTTCTATGGTGTTCCTCAAGGTCTTGGCGTCTTAATGTGGTATTTTGGAGGGATTGTTGATCATTTCAGATGATGTACATCACTTCTATGTGACATCTACTGTCGACCTGCTATCTCCCCCTAAAGGCCCCCTGTATCCCCTAAAATAAGACAAAAACGTGTCTATTGTGGGTCTCAGAGGGTTAACATGGGGGTCTATGGAGGTTGACTCCCTTTTGGAGCCAGTCTGAAGCGGCCATTCGATGAGTTTCCGCATTGGCTTCATTCCTCAGCCTCTGAGGTTGCCGCTTGGTGAAATCTGATCTTTTTTTTCCTATTTTTTTCCCACTCGTGGAAAGCACTAATTGTGTTTTCATTATTTATTTAAAAAAGTAGGTTAGGAAGTTATTCCTCTATGTCTTGTCTTTATGTACAGTAAGCACTCTGTGAATGAGCCTGAAGCAGTTCACGTTAAGTGAATCCTCCTCACAGCCTCATAGTTTATAGTTCCACCTAGGACACTGAGGCAGCTTTCGTTTCCTCTACTTTGAAGAATGTGGCGATAGTACTGATTGGTCCAAAAGCATGAACTTTATATGTTGAATATATAAAGTTGTTCTGTCGATATGCTATTAAGTTCATTACTTTCATCCCTGCATCTGTCTCCTGACAGGTTGTAATAATCTTTTCCTGAGTTTTCAACTGGACTCAGAAAGACACCCGACATTAGATGTAATCATCACTTTTCATTCCGCCAGCTGTACATTTCTTGGTGAAAGACGACAGAAATCTCTGTTATGCATTATCAAAGGCATTGCTCACATATTCAGAATGCTTTTAAAATCAACCCGACGTGAAGGTAAATTACACCCTTTCACTTTTAGAGAATGTGCCGTTGTTCTTTACGTCACTACAAACAACAACATTTTCCAGTACTGTAATGAAGGGCTGTAAGCCGACACATCACCGACATGTGTAACCTGCCGCCGTTAAGGTCACACAGACTGCCTCTGTCCTACATTTGGGAATGTAACTCCGACGTTTGGTGCTGTCTGGGCAGAGAAGTCAAAATAGATTAGCTAAAAGTGATGGATGAATAGTTCAATTCACGGAGATCCCCCCATGAGCATGCACTTGGTACAATGGCAAGAAAAAACCTTCCCTTTCACGGGTAGAAACCTTGGGCAGAATCAGGCTCTGGGTGGGCGGCCATCTGCCTCGACCGGTTGGGTTGAGAGAGCGAGAGAGATAGAGATAGAGATAGAGAGAGAGATAGAGAGAGAGAGACATGCACAGCAACCACAGTAACAGCACAACAGCTATAACAGTAATAGACTAATAACAATAATCAGTAACGCTTCATTTTACAGGTGCACAAATTTCAACGGTAATTAGGTGATAATTAGTAAGTTACCTATTTGAAATTTCTTCTGGAATTACTGCCAAATTACCCCAAAATATTTACTTTATTATAAACATTATTAAATAATGTTTATAATAAAGTGATTTTTGATAAATTTTGAGGTAAATATTGGGGTAATTTGGCTGTAATTTCAAAGAAAATTTCAAATGGCTTGCTAGCTAATTATCACCTAATTACCATGACATTTGCGGACCTGTAAAATGTGTTATCCAATAATCAAAAGCGGTGGATATAATAGAGTGACAGTAGAAATATCAGTAATAATAGCAGTAACAATAATAGAAATACTACTACTACTTATATCAGTAATAGTAACAGTAATAATAATATAAATGACTACTACTAATAATCATAACAATATAAATATGCCTACTACTAATAAGCATAATGATAGCAGTAATAATAATATAAATATGACTACTACTAATAAGCATAATAATAGCAGTAATAGTAGCAGTAATAATAATAGAAATAAGGCTTGGTTGTTTTTTTTTCCTTCCCATTCTGCTGTGTGGTGTGGTGGTGGTGGTGGTTGTGTCCTGTCCTGACATCAACAGACCTGCACTGTGGTCATGTCAGTGTTGTGAGTTTAGTAGAAGACTAATGGCCGTAGCTGTAGACATCCGTTAAAGACCGTTAAAGCACAGCACACCCATCTGCAGTACACACAAACGATCTGTCCATGGTTGAGTAGTTATCCTCGTATTATAATGGCTGATATCTATTAATTAGTTCATTAACACGGCTCGTTGTTGTCTGTGTTTGGTTTAGTTTGGAGATAGCAGCTCTCTATCTGCTCATTAAAATGGGAGATTAGACCACGCCTGCTTTACACCGGGATAAATGAGCTGCTATCAGTTTAGTCTCGTGTTATTGTGCGCCGGCAGGAGAAAACGTGCACTTAATGGCAGTTAACACACACCGAGAGAATGGCTGTTGTTATTGCTGCTAACAAGGTGGAACAGATTTAACAGCGAGTCCATGCTGTCACGGGGAAAAAGAACGTTCTGCTATGGCACATTTAACGCAGGGCTCAGGTTCATTCTCAAGCCGTGTGTGCGTGCGTGCATGCGTGCGTGCGTGCGTGCGTGCATGCGTGCGTGTGTGTGTGTGTGCGCATGTTTGTGTGTGTGTGTGCATATCTGTGGGTTCACTTTAGCTTGACATTTTGGGCTCTGCCAGCTGGAGCTCAGTGAAGTGCTGAGATGGCTGCTGGCTAGGTGATGTGTGCTGCAGGTGGAGTATGCTGTAACTTTACAGGTGTGTGTGTGTGTGTGTGTGTGTGTGTGTGTGTGTGTGTGTGTGCATGGATATTTTACTAGATGCGTGTGTGTTTGTGTATCCACCACGTTTACTTCACATTTTAGGTATTTACCTGCAGGTCCTATCCAGAGCAAACTGAGAGAAGTTCAACAAAGTTCAAGGTGAAAAAGTAGGAAAAATATTAAAAAAAGTCTGAAGGATGGAGAGAAGAACTCCCAACAGAACAATACTAGACTCAGAGTAATTAAACTTGTAGCCTTATAAAACAATCTGTGAATTTATCTCTGTCAAGTGTACAGAAGAGTGCTTCATTAGTGGCGTTCGTTGTTTCTAAAGCTTTTGATTGACAGCTTTTTGCATGTAGTTGTGTTTTCACACAGCTTGAGTGTCACTGAATCACCTGCTGATTTGCAAAAGTGCTGAGAACCTTTTTTTACCTTCCTTTTCAGAAGCTGTGAAGGCAAAAACATTCGCTACAGAACCTGCAGCAACATGGTGAGTCTGAACTTTAGCAACCATCGTTAATATTAGTTACTAAATTCATTTTAGACTTTCACATGTTAACTTGGAGAGAACGACTAGTATATCTGAAAGTGTTTTGACATGTGCCTCCCCTCCCAGTAGAAATGACAGAATCAGTAGTTTCAGCAAGTGCCCCAAAACAACATTATGTTTACGTTCAAGTGACAAAGCTCTTTAGCGCCCGTAGGTATTCTGAATGTACTCCGTTGGGAGCAAAAGACGAAGTCAGGTGACTTTATTATAGAGCCACAAAGTCTGCATCGGAAAGAGTTTGGTGGAGATGGATCGATAAACAACATTGATTTCTTTTAACCATGACGATACGATAACGATAACCAATTTATATTCTCTTTGTGCAATACTGTTTGTTCTCCATTAGATTGTTTCCATATAGCCAATCAGATATTTGCATAAAGCAGTAATATTAGCATTCTCTCACAGGCTGCGCTGACTGACAGCCAAAACAGCAGCCTGTTACACAACACAGGAGCCAAACACTGTGAACAACAACCCACATTAGCTTTCCTTCTCCTTCTTATCTAACGTACAAACATGAACGCACGTCTTGTCCTGCACCTTTCTTGTTGAATGAGCCATCAAACAAACATTCAAAGTGCACTGCTAATGTCATTTTGCCGGCTAGAATGCTGATCAGCTGGTCAGCTGCAGCACATTAAACAGCCAACTTAGCTGCAAATGTTACTTCGTCTGTGGTCCTTTTCAATACCACTAACACAGTGGCTCTCAAACTTTCTCTGTCATTCCCCCTCCCCCTGTTGGATGCAAAGAATTTGCATTGATTTTTATTAATTGAATTACTCGAGTTACTCGAGAAATCGTTTCAGCCCTATTCGTTAAGCCTCCGTGCCAGCGACAGCCGTTGCCAGAGAGTTATGTTTTCGGGTTGTCTGTACCTCTCTGTGCCAAAAGACTCTCGTTAACAGCCAGCTGGAGGCTGTGAGCGACACACGGCAGGCTGGGGAGTCCCGCGTACCGGCGGCTTGGAAAGGCTCGAGTAGAAGGTGCTTCCCGGGGCCGTGGCCAAAGTGCTCGCTGCTTCCTCTCTCCTCGCCGGGTAGGGACGGGGCTCGGTGCGACTGTCCTCAGTGCGCCCCAACTGCGTCATGCCCCCTGGGCGTGGCTCGGCCCATGTCTGCATCCCACCCGACCCGTCTTGAAACATGGACCAAGGAGTCTAACACATGCGTGAGTCAGAGGGTGCAAGCAAAACCCGTGGCGCAATGAAAGTTCTGCGCGCGTGCCAGCTGAGGTGGGATCCTGGCTCCGCGGTGTCGGGCGCACCACCGGCCCGTGTTGCCCGCACCGTCGGGGAGGTGGAGCGTGAGCGCGTGCGATAGGACCCGAAAGATGGTGACGAGAGGTTAACGTCACGCTGCCGTTGCATCGGAGCTGTTTTGCGAGTACGAGAACATGAGCACAGTATCGGACCCGATACCCGACTGGTATCGGTGTCGATGCATCCCTACCCAAAGATCCCAACTGAATCTTGAGCACTTTTTAATTTTGGTTTCTTAAAGTTATGAAAGCCGAACCAAAATAGATTTGATGAGGATAAGAGTTCAACACTGGATTCAGATTTGATTAAATGCTGTCACACCCCGACCTTACTCACAGTACACTCCATGCTCAACAGCTCCCCCAAACCTTCATCTTTTTCTCCCAGCTTGTTGTGAAATATCAGAAGATCACCAGGGAGCTGTGAGGAAGTCTGATACGGGGCCACGTCCAGGGGCGTTATCTTTGAGAGACTATTTCCTGTTGATCTGGTTACTTGTAAGAGGAAAGAATATGAAATGGAGGACTCTGCAGGCATTAAACGTACTCCCAGCCCTCTGTGACCATTTGGGTATTAATTCAGATCATACCACAAATATGTGCCACGCTGTACGGTGTGCCAGGCAGGGAAATAAAGGACGCATCGATTATTTTGCTATAATAAAGTCTGTTTAATGATATAAGTGAATAATCCCTGACAGTCCGTCACGTAATATCAACAGTCGTCATTTGATCCACGAGAGACCAACAACCACGAGCTCCCCCCCGTGATGGTATAGCTCTACAGACGGACTGCACTCTCCCAAACCACAGAAACACATTCAGCCTGTTGAAACAACCGTTCTGTAATCAGAGTCGTATTTCTCTTCTTCCCCACTGAAGTGGTTTAGTCTGGATTCATTATGAAGCTTCCACTGGGAAATGGTCCCAGGATAATATTTATCCCATTTCACCCCCCGCTCCCCTCCACACACGGAGGCTACCTCTGTCTGAACTGAAGGCTCTGTTTACTGGGCTCCATATAGGCGTCTGAAGGATACGTAGACTGAGCGAAGCTGATGTGTCAGACGAGATGTGTTTTCAATCAGAGGAGAGTTATTGGCTGACAGAAGTCTGCCAGTTGTCACCTGGAGGCACAAGCATCCCTTATTGATCCGAGACAGCTCCCAGTCCGAGAAGCATCCAGGTGTTAAGACGGTGACGACTAGTCTGCACCATTACCTCCTCTGCCATGGTCAGACAGGCTGGGTCTTTCCTGTATGTCCAGTCTGAACCACAGTCCAGTCTGTTTATCTTTTTTTTAGGGGGGTACAGGCGGTCTTTAGGGGGAGACAGCAGTCAACCCTAGATGTAACATAGAAGTGGTCAACATCATCTGAAAGCTGAGAATCTGGAGATTAATTTGAGATGCAGCTTATATTGTTCTAGTGATAAATATGTAATAAACATGAATTAATCAATTAATTAATTATTTAAAATTAATAGTGAAAGTGTATGAGGGTTTAGAACATTATGATAGAAGTATATGATGGTCATTCCCATGCTCTATTATGTCTCATAAGTTGTTTTAATAAGACATTTTTGGGTTGATACCATTTGTTACACAGATTTGGTGCTAAATTTAACCATTTTTTACCATTCAAGAATTGATAAAAATGATCAATACTCCCACCAAAATACCACGTTAAGACACCAAGACTTTGAGGAACACTATAGAAGAATTGCAAGAATTGCATTTTTCGCCGACTGCATGGCGAGCGCCTCTGTTGTGTAAACTGCTCAGAAACCCCCTTATTGTCAGTCTGCATAGGACAGTGGGCATGTCTGTAAAGGGGAGACTCGTGGGTACCCATATAATCAATTTTCATCCACATATCTTGAGGTCAGAGGTCAAGGGACCCCTTTGAAAATAGCCATGCCAGTTTTTCCTCGCTAAAATGTATCACAACTTTGGGGTGTTATTTATCCTCCTTCCCGACAAACTAGCATGACATGGTTGGTAGAAATGGATTCCTTTGATTTTATAGTTTTGTATGATATTATATGTAGCTTCCCTCTAGCTCTAAAACCTAAAACCCAAACCTACTGGAGTCTCTGAAAGACAGTAAAGTCAGTCGGGATCGCGGGTCTCAGGAGGGTTAAAGTAGGAGACCCATGACCTGTAAAATGGTTTATGAAAGAAATGCTGACTTAATAAAGTGACACTGAAATGATTTCTTGTGTCCGTCCCTCTCCTCAGGACTGCCCAGCAGAGTCGGGTGATTTCCGGTCCCAGCAGTGTTCAGCCCACAACGACATCAAGTACCAGGGTGTCACCTACGACTGGTTCCCGTCACCTTACGACCCCTCAGCACCGTGCGCTCTGCGCTGCCAGGCTAAAGGGAGAGGTCTCGCTGTCGAACTGGCCCCCAAGGTGCTGGACGGGACGCGGTGCCGGGCGGATGCTTTTGACATGTGCATCAGTGGAGCGTGTCAGGTAAGTCACATATTGTCCAGTCAGAGTCATCCACCATCTCTAACATGATGAGAAACCTGCACCATTCGCCTCGTTACCTTTGTGAATAACTTCACATGTAAAACTCGTTGCTCCTTTAGTTTTACTTGTATTTTGTTTTTTTACCTCTCTGGACTTCGTCATCATCCTCATATTTAATAATACTGAACCATGAATTGTAGGTTTTTTTTATTCTCCCAAACTAGACCACAGCAATGCAGAACTACACAAAGCATCTACTGCTGTTCACTGTCTTTTAATGGCAGGAAAGTCAGTGAGAGAGCCTCCGTGGATAAGTCTGTGTGAACAATGGGTATTTTATTTTTCTTTGGTGGGGACCAACTGACCCAAACAGGTGGAAAAGTGGCCTTTGTGTCCCTGATTCATTCTTATAAACCTGTGTTGTCTTTTAAAAAGATTTAAAAATTCTATACTGAATTAAAAAATGTTTTTTGGGGGGTTTACATATACTGTTGTATCTCAATACAACGGTGTCAAGACCTTACAGTAATAAACAACAATATATAAAACAACAATAACGTAATAAATATATATATATCACATGCAGTTTTGGGGCAAATCAAGTCAGCACACTGACACACTGACAGCTGTTGTTGCCTGTTGGGCTGCAGTTTGCCATGTTATGATTGGAGCATATTGTTTTATGCTAAATGCAGTACCTGTGAGGGTTTCTGGACAATATCTGTCATTGTTTTGTGTTGTTAATTGATTTCCAATAATAAATATATACATACATTTGCATAAAGCAGCATATTTGTCCACTCCCATGTTCATAAGAGTATTAAATCTCCCTTTAAGGTACATTTTGAACAGATAAAAAAAGCCTGATTAATTTGTGATTCATCTTGATTAACTATGGACAATCATGCATTTAACTGCGATTAAATCTTTCAATGGATTGACAGCACTAGTATTACTAGCCTCTAAGTAATAAGAGGAAACAGCCCTTTGTTTTCTTGTGATAACAGATTGCTTATCTTGTTCTCTCGCTTGTTTTCTTGAGATAATGAAATAATGATTTTGAGATAATGGCATTAAAAAACGAGAAGAATAGCACAATCAGTAGTTTCCACATTGCTGCTTTGCTCATCATGTTGTAATGGGCCATCGTGAACTGAAAGGGGTGAGCTGGGACATGGAAACTTTGGTCCCTGCAGTGTCATAATCATGTCAGAGACTCTATATTTAGTTGAGCTTTGTTTTAGGACGCACAGAGCGGGATTTACTGGATGGCTTCCACTCACTCCCAGGCTGCGTGGCTGCTTGTGATCAGAGGCTGTATGTCACTGAGCTGACAGGAGGAGGAGGAGCACACGTATCACGCTTGACAACCCCGTTTCCGAAACAATTACTTCTATATAGCCTTCCTCTCATCGTAGGTGATGTCGCAGAGAGTTAGAAGCTACTGAGTGTTGTCGTCCAACTGTCGAGTGAATCCTGATCTTTGTTGAAGTGGGGGAACAAGAAGTGATGAGTTTTGGACGGCTTGTTGTTTTTCACTTGTCTGTTAGACAAGTGAAAAATACTTGTCTGTATGAAAATAACAAATCACACTTTTTGCAAAGGCAATTTTTGTAGTACTCCAGCTAATAGCCATAACCACCCACCCTGACCTGTACACTTGTGGGAGATTTTTTTACTGGCATTTAAAAACACAAAGCCACTGGTAAAGTGCTGCTCATCTGACACTCTCATCACATCACTAGCTATGACTGCATGAAAAATGGACTGTCATATAACACAGACTATACAACACTGAGCATAGACTATACCTTCCCACTGGTGACTACTCGCTGTAATAAAAGACAACAGCAGTACATATCAGCAATTAAAAAAATAATGAAGCCAAGAATCAGGTGTGGACAGGCCTGTGGCAAACGAGCCATTCCATGGACCTGAGCCTGCTCTGACTATGTACAGGTATGGATGAGGTGAACTACGTGACCATACTTGAATGCCGATCACGTGGGAAGAGGTTGAGCACCCACTGGGAACATACATGAATAACTAAAACTGCATCTTCAAGGGACTGTTTGTAACTTCTTACACGTATAAATCGGGTCAGTGTTCCATGCGCTCACGTGTGGCTACGCTGTTCCAACACAAACTACACAGAAGCCCGTCTTACCAAACAGTGTTAACTCTTCCTGCTCCAGCCCCCCGACCACAGCCAGAAGACACAGAGGAGACCGTAGCTTTGTTCTCCAGGGTCGGAATCGACGCTGTACTCTGCTCCTCTGCCTGCCTTCACTCACACACCGCGCTCGTTCTCACTCGCTCTTTCGCTCCACCTCTCACGTGCATGTGCGCACACTCCACACTGCAGAAGAGTTACTGTAGTAGCTCTGAGAATATCTGGTGAATGTACAGTGGACGTTTGTGCAGAAATAAATGCTGCAGCTCCTCCAGACCAGGTGTGGATAAAACTAATCAAAACCAAAGGAAATAAACGCATCACCAAGGCAGCGGCTCACTCGCTGCAAACGAAAATAAAACAAAACAGAATTAATCCCCGTGCAACACCTCCTCACAACAAAACAGAAACAAGACAAAGGAAATATACTTCAAAACCAACCGTTTCGGGTCCCCCAACCCAACTACCCTCGTCGGCCACTGCTCAGAAAACTCTACAACACACCCAAATACATAGCCCATCATTTCTTCACAGTACAACAATACAAATAGAATATATTTAGCGATATCCCTGCAGTTGTGGTCTTGAAATAAAATACAGAGACCGAGACAAGGCTGAGTAAACCGAGTCGATTCCGAGACAAAACAAGACCGAGACCTTCAAAAAGTGGTCTTGAGACCGTTCTCGAGAGGAGCTCTGGCAAAAGAGGAGAAGCAAAGAAAAACAAGTGTAAAATTTGTGAGAGAAGAAAGGGAGTAGAGGAGTAAACAACAGAGGGAGAGAAGGTATAGCATCCTCCCCACATCCATTAAAAACATGAACCGCTTATGCAGATCCAGCCGTCTACATCACACAGCGCCGGCTCACAATGCAGCTCCTTCTCTTGAAAAGGCAGATGCATTTACAATCTGACATGTGAAATAGCATAATATCCTCTAATGATGTCTTAATACAGGAGTTTTATAAGAGGCTTACAGCTCTCCTCATCTATAGTTGTCATCCTGGAACATCAGGCTACAATAGCACCGGCGTTTATATTCAAGTCAAGTCATTTTTATTTGTATAGCCCAAAATCACAAATTTGCCTCAGGGGGCTTTACAATCTGTACAGGATACGACACACTCTGTCCTATTATATATATATATATATATATATATATATATATATATTCACAGGAAAAGTAGTTCTCTTATTTCTTTTATGTTTAAAAAATACACAAGTAATGTTAAGGAGCTGAAGGGTAACGGAGCAGTGATGGACTCGACTCCCTTTCAGCCCTCGAAATGAACTCAGACCTCCTGGTGAGGTGGTCAGAGTTCGGCTCACTTCAAGTCCGCGTTGCGGTTCGCTCAACCCGTACATTGTGAACACAAAGCTCTCCAGGTTGAAACCGATACTTCGGTACCAAGTCGATGCAAAACATTCTGAAGACGTGACGGTACTCGTTTTTCTACAGAACCGCAGGTACCGTATGTACCATCGAGACTCGAGACTAATGGCGTCCCGTCGTCCTGGGGACAAAAGAAAAAGTATTTGCAAGAAAAGGAGATGTTTTTACAGTTTTTACAATATAAAATAGAGACACTATGTACATTTTACGACCACCACTTGAGGACAAAGAAACATCTCTTTCTGTCTGTGTCAGTCCTGCCCCCAAATGCTCGTTATAATTGTAATAATTGAAGATAAAACACATTAATAAATGCATTGATTGCACAGACAGGACATCCTAAAACATCTTAAAACACCCTAAAACACCGGTGGCAGCAACTTCACGAAAGCGTTGCATTTTCCATACACACCACTCAGATGTTTATGGGCTTAATGAGTTTATTTCATTAAGACTATATTGGTCTGAGCTCAAGTGAAACTACAGTGTGATCAGAAAGAGGACTGAGGCCCCATCAGAGCTGAAGTGGACCAGAAACAGAACTGAACTGACAATGTGACAATGATGATGTGAATGCAAAAAGAACTGAGTCCCTTTTCTGTTGGTCCACTTTAAGAGGACTGAGTTTGGTTGGTTTAAAATGGACTACATGTGAAAACAGCCTTAGTATCAACATTACATATCAGATCCTATTCTGTGGTTCTACATATAGACACTTGCAGTAGAATGTTATCTTTCTCATGCTGGAATAAGCTTCGTTTCAGCTTTTAGACCGTCACGAGACATTAAAACTAAGCTAATAAAAAAGTTACGAGGTACACGACAGGATTAAGGCAGCCGGAAAACAAAGGCAGTTGTTTTTGTAGCTGTTTTGAATAAATAAAGAGGAGAAAAATAGAGAGAGAGAGATATAGAGAGTGAATTTAAAATCCTGCATACTCTCACCTCCATCACACCTGCTGCCACTCGCTGCTGAAGTTTTCTCATTTGTTAAAATCACAAAGGTTTCCGTTAACAATAGCAAATGCTGTGATGTTAATGAGATGTTAGCTCAAAGCTCCGTTCACACAGATTAAAATGAACTAGTTCACATTCATAGTACATCATTTAGAGCTCACAGTCACAAAAAATGAACAGTTCACGGTCATTTCTTTCATTTTTTCCTTTTAAACAGGTTGGATGCTATGGTGTTTAATTAGTCTTTCAGACTTATTTGCAGCATCCGGTCCCTCACCAGCCGGCTCAGGGACAGCTTCATACCCAGACTTACCAACCTTGAGACCTTAAGAAAAGGGAGGATTTAAAAACCAAAGTGGGGGGAGAAACATTTGAGTTTCAGAGACTTTGTTTCCTTCTGGTGACTTTAGAAGAGTGAAAATAACGAAACAAGTACACTCCTGCATGTTAATTTTACCTTTAACTCCCAGGAAAGAAAACTGAATAATTCGCCCCTCTGGTGTGAACTCGGCGTGTGAATCTCTGGCATAAACTAATATTCATCCGTTTTAATTTATTTTTGCTCCTGCTTGAATATTTCTTTCTCTTTCCATTTCTCTCTCCGTCTCTCACTCACTGACTCAACGCGACAACGGCACCACTGTGCTCTGATATCCGTTATTTCCAGCGGCAAGACAGCTTTTCGCTGCGTCAAGCAAAGCCCAACTTTGGGCGCTGCACGCTGTGGCGTGCGAAGCTTAAACATGAACTCAAACTGCGCTGCGTTCCGAGCATAGACTGCTCTCTTTCGCCGGGAAACGACAGTTGGTGTAGCTCTATTGTCGTCCGGGTGGAAACAGTAGGGATTATACACACTGTTCAGTTCCAGAAACACGCTAAGATAACGAAAAGGGGAAAAAAAAGTGGGAAAATTTACCATAAATCGGAAGAAATATGGGAGAATTGTGACACTGGGAGGAAACCGGGAGAGGGCGATGACAAACAGGAGTCTCCTTGGAAAATTGGGAGGGTTGGCGAGTATGATGGCGGTGGAATGGATAAATCACTCACTGTTGATGAGGGCAAATCAAAACAAAATAACCGCCATGTCTACAATGTTACTCAACGTTTTCCCAACATTGCTTTTTTTCTTAGCGGCAGTAATCTACCATTTGTAGCATAGGCACGCACTCACGATGCTACACAGTATTACATGCTTCTAATCCTCCCAAATACACCCGAGCTCCGTCACTTACAGTCTGATTTCTTTCTCGGATTTGCACACTAAAAAGCACAATACCAACAGAGAGTTTCCCCCATTTCCCAGCCCTGTTTTGAATGGCGAACAGCAGGAGTCACTGTCACTGATATCGCTGCGCTTTCAGGAAACGCCACAGGGTGCCAAAGCTGGAATAATTTCTAATATTTTGTTTGAATAATGAAAAAGTTGTACCTTGAAGGAGCGAAAAAAGGAATTTTTTAAATGGAGTGCGTACTCCTCCACAGAAACAGACAATGCAAATGTGTTCTTGTTACGAAGTGACACCTCCTGTATACTGTATGTGTGAGTGATGATGAGTGACAAACTGATTCATTTCCTTAGAGGGTTAAACAAGCAACCTCGGCATCTCTGAAAATAGTCCTTTGTCTATCTTCAGAGCTTTCTAAGTGACGGCCACATGTAGACAGTCATAACGTAATAACTGAGAAAATTATTACATTGTTTTAGTCCAGCCAGGGACCTTTGTTCCCCTTCATTTCCTGTCAGCTCTCTACTGTACTCGATCCAATAAAGGCCAATATCTTGTAAACAAGTAGGGTTTGACTTGAATGGGTTCCTGAATGCCTACTATATCTAAATTGGTTGCTTTGCTCAGTTGTCGTGCAGAAACTGTGAACATCAGACTGCCGAACATCAGACATTTCTTATAAAAAAGATCAGTTGTCTGATTCCAAACAGCAGCACATAAAGCTCTGTTTTCCCTGAAGGGAAATATCAACTGTGTGTGGGTGTAAGGCTGAAACAGAAGGCACTGTAAGGACCTATTTTCAAATTTAACAACATCCGTGTGGACAGGGCTTCAGTATTGGGAAGCTGTTTGCTGTTTGGCAAAACGCTCATTAAAAAGGAGCTCATTTCTTCCAGGCTAAAAAAAGTGACCCCCCTCCACTCCGGTTCGGGTTGTTTGGCGAGCACACGGCTCGTAAATTAAACTTAGATTGAATGCTGTGACTGAATCTGTCTGTAAAAAATCCACAATTTCTGGAGAGAAACTCTCCGGCTGCTTCTGGTGCATCATTGAACTGAAACCAGCAACAATCAGGCCAGACACACACACACACACACACACACACACACAGGTACTTGTTGGCAGTAATGGGAGATGGATGATGGATGTGTGCTCAAACAGCAGCTGCCGACGGTGTTGGCGTGCCGAGAGGGAGGGCGCTCGGCATGGCGGGGATGGAATGGCATCACCTGGCTGGTGATGGAGGCAGAAGCGCGGGATGGGCCGCTGTGGTTGCCGTGGCGCTGTAGCAGAAAGTTTGTCAGTGACGGAATGAGGCCAATCCCTCCTCTCGTGCGTGTATATGGATTAATAATACACCACACAGCAGCATGAAATCCAGCTGTATACAAGGAGAAGAGAAAATAAATACAATTCCTGGGAGTAAAGTGGAAGAGAGCAGTGGTGTGTAATGCTGTCGGTCCATGTGTGCATGTGCCACTTTGCTTTGTCAGCCTGTCACAGTAACTCAGCATGACAAGCCACCAGATCTACATTAGGCTGTGTGTCTGTGTCTGTGTGTGTGAGCGTGAGGAGAATTTAATCAAACTTGATCCACCTTTTTATTTGCAAAGCAATAAAATTCACTGTTCAGTCACACATAAATAGGAACGATTTGTTTATGTCAGATGTGCAAATATGTAACTTAAATTTCAGTATATATACACCGATCAGCCATAACATTATGACCACCGGCCTAATAATGCCGCCAAAACAGCCCTGACCCGTCGAGGCCTGGACTCCACTAGACCTCTGAAGGTCTGCTGTGGTATCTGGCACCAAGCCGTCAGTAGCAGATCCTTTAAGTCCTGTATAAGTTGCGAGGTGGGGCCTCCGTGGATCGGACTTGTTTGTCCAGCACATCCCACAGATGCTCCATCGGATTGAGATCTGGAGGATTTGGAGGCCGAGTCAACACCTCCAACTCGTTGCCATCCACATGATGTAAAAAGAAAACGTGATTCATCAGACCGAGCCACCTTCTTCCATCGCTCCGTGGTTCTGATGCTCACGACATGCCCATTGTAGGCGCTTTTTAGCAGTGGACACGAGTCAGCATGGGTCACCCTGACCGGTCTGCGGCTACGCAGCCCTGTACGCAACGAACTGCGATGCATTGTGTGTTCTGACACCTTTCTATCAGAACCAGCATGAACTTTTTTTCAGCAGTTTGAGCTCCAGTAGCTCTTCTATTGGATCGGACAACACGGGCCAACCTTCGCTCCCCACGTACATCAATGAGCCTCGGGTCTGATCCTGTCGCCGGTTCATCGGTTTTCCTTCCTTGGACCACATTTGGTGACCGGGAACATCCCAGAAGAGCTGCAGTTCTGGAGATGATCTGTCCCGGTGGTCTAGCCAGCACCATCTGGCCCTCGTCAAAGTCGCTCACATCCTCACGCTGGCCCATTTTTTCTGCTTCCAACACAAAGTTCAAAATGTTCACTTGCTGTGTAATACTGTGTATCCCCCCCACTGCCAGGTGCCATTGTAACGAGATAATCCATGTTATTCACTTCACCTGTCTGATCATAATGTAATGTCTGATCGGTGTAGATATATGTCTCCAGGATGTCTAATTCAAATATGATGCGGCTTTGTAACAATTGCTTGTCATGGATATTTTGGTAACACAGCCTGCACAGTAATGCTGGGATCCTTTTTAATTGGTCACGCATTCGTGTTGCTCCAGACTGTTTACAAGCATCCCGTGACCTGAAATGAAATACTGAGATGAATGTGATTATAACTGCTTCTTTTATTTTGGCGTTCTTGTATTTTATTCATGTTATTCAAGTTGAATTTCATCATAGAGCACGCTGTGGGAGGAGGATTACAAGGAGGTCTCCAGTCCTCTGCATATATAGCACATGTATAACTCATGTTCATGTAATTTAAAGCCTCCACAACGGGGGCATGTTTCGGCTGCAAAAAACAACATCCCGCGGCCGTGCTAGCAACTCTGTGAGGCTCTAACACTCAGAGTAGAAAGTCTTGTTTAAGCAATTGTAGTGAAGTACTCTACATGTAAAAATGGTAGTGGTTGTCATGCTAACATGGTCACAATTAATGTTAACCTGCTGATGTTTAGCAGGTCTGTTCAAAGGCAAACGATGGTTCATTGCAGTTAAGGTTTTACTTTCCTAGCTTGAGCCATCAGTTGTGAGAACAATAAACAGTATTAGGGCTGTCAATTGATTAAATATTTAATTGCAATTAATCGCATGATTTTCCATTGTTAATTGCGATCAATCGCAATTTGTTTTATCTGTTCAAAATGTACCTTAAAGGGAGATTTGTCAAGTATTTAATACTCTTATCAACATGGGAGTGGGCAAATATGCTGCTTTATGCAAATGTATGTGTATATTTATTATTGTATAAAGATATGTAAAAAAAGAAAAAGAAAAAAATGCAATAATCTCAATGATATGTCACTAAATCCATATAGAGACAATAAATGATGAGGGTTCTACTAATGTGACTTTTTAAAAAACACCAATCAACAGAAAAAGACCCTTGAGTGATAATTACAAATCACAAAAAAAACTAGGGCTGTAAATTGCTTAAAATATTCAACCGTGATTAACCGCAAATTAATTGCACATTTGTTTATCTGTTCAAAATTAACCTTAAAGGGAGATTTGTAAAGTAATTCATACTCTTATCAACATGGGGAGTGGGCAAATATGCTGCTTTATGCAAATGTATGTATATATTTATTATTGTAAATCAATTAACAACACAAAACAATGACAGATATTGTCCAGAAACCCTCACAGGTACTGCATTTAGCATAAAACAATATGCTCATATCATAACATG
>CAKAOI010027337.1:0-18783 GCA_916701655.1 Sebastiscus albofasciatus | reverse complement strand
GTACAAAAGAAAACCTGTTAAATTACACTCATAGGCCGTTTTTTAACTGAGCTATAATGCATTCTTAAAAAACAGCACTTTACTGCTGATCAACTGTCTAAAGTATCATGAGTAACAGTTTCATGCAGTATTGTTTTTAATTCTGGGACCTGATCTGCACATGTGAGGCTTGTACATTGTACATGATTGTAAAATCAGTGAATTAGCTTTATTGTTCTTCACTCACATGTTGTTCTGGTTTGCATTCTGTGCTTGTAGCCAGCTATAGACAGACATTTTGGGAAAAGTGTCAACAAGTCTATTATAGCCTTTTTCCTAACAAGTGCCTTTAATTGTATTTAGTGTGACTATTCCTATGTCTGTAACCTGCTAAGTCTATTCAGCTAGGCAAAAATAAATGTTTATTAAAATGTATGTAAAAAAATACAACCTAAATAGTGCATTAAAACAAATCAGTAAGATAATGTAAAAGAAAGGTGAAAAACAGCTATATAATGTATCTTTAAACAGTAAATTAACTGTAAAATACTGTGAAATTAATAAAAAAAAACAGTTAAAACTGTATTTTTCATTAATAGTAAGTACAAAGCTGTAAATTTCAGCGACAGTATAATAATGTTAATTTTACAGTAACATAAAGGCAACCCTGCTGCCAGTTCTTTACTGTTATTTTACTGGGAAATTCTTCACAGTGTTGTGATGTAAAGAGGTTTGTCTCCATAGTCTAATGACCCTAATATCTTCTCAGAGTACTGCATCAAGAGATCAGATCAATGCAATGTAATCGAGAAACTAAATATCAGTACTTTCTCTGCACTACATCTTCTTCCTCACTGTATGCTTTTGACAACACCTGCAAACTCTTTCTCCGTATCGTCTGACTTGATTCCCCCACTCCTCCATCCAGCAGATAGGATGGTGGTGGAGCAGTTT
Organism: Sebastiscus albofasciatus; assembly: GCA_916701655.1. Taxonomy (NCBI): domain Eukaryota; kingdom Metazoa; phylum Chordata; class Actinopteri; order Perciformes; family Sebastidae; genus Sebastiscus; species Sebastiscus albofasciatus. Next base: position 17,850 of record CAKAOI010027337.1, on the reverse strand, counting down.
TGGCTGCAGAAAGAGTGTCTCCCCTGGGCTGCAGCACAGCTCCTGTCCCCTTCTCTCCCTGCAGCTGGAGCTACCAGAGCCAGATGCTCCGTAGCTCCACCACCCTCTGTCCCCCCTCTCTCTCTTCCAGGAGGACGGTGCCCAGAGAGGAGGATGACAAACGCCTCTGCCTCCTCTTACTGACGGATTTGGACGACCTGACTCCAGCCCCGCACTGTTCCAACCGCCAGCACAAGATGTTGACTTAATGGAAGGGGGTTTGGCTGCGGATTGGCCCATATGCGTTTGTATTGGGAAAATATGGCAGGGCGGTGTGTGTCTGTGTATCTGTGTATTCAATAGGATGTGTGTGTGTTTATGTGTGTTTATGTGTGTGTGTCTTCACCTAGCCCAGACTGCCTACATCCATCATGCCATGGCGCTCTGGCAGAGAGTGGAACTCAGACAGCTTCACTAACACACGGTCAGTTAAATTGCCTGTTAAATTGTCCTGGTCCGCAGCTATCTTAGGTGTAGATAAAAAAACACTGCACTTAAAGCCTGCACTTAAAGGCAGAAATTGTCAAGTAAATGCCAACCTCCCTCCATGCATAGAGAGAGAAAGAGAGGGAGAGAGAGAGGGAGAGACAGAGATCCTCTAAGGGAAACACATTTCCATTACAAGACAAAATACTGCAGCAGCACACATACAGTGTGTCTATTGTAAATGCCACAACTTATTTAAGAGTTACTTCTCTTTATATTTCCATCTAATTATGTCACTCATACTCAATATTATGACCTTCAGGATGTATATTCAAAGTCTGAAACACTTTTTTTCACTTCAGACTGTTCAAAAAATGATCCAAGAAACCGATATATCGTCCATTTGAGCTTCACCTGATCAATAAGCTAAATTATGCATGAGCAGCAAAAGCTGTAATACCTCATCAACCTTCAGTGTGCTTCCTTAATGATTAAAACGACAGTCTCAATCCAATACATTTGACATTTCTCTCCATGCAACCAGATGGAAAATTAAGCCTCATTCTTTTAACATTACTGGGATATTATGGATAATTGCCTGCTTGTGTACCTGGAGCAGAAAGCTTTAGAGACCTGCTCTCCTGTAACCAGTGATGTAGTGGTAAAGAAAAAGGTGGGTTAGTTAAAGCCTCCGGTCAGTGTTTGACATAAAGAAAACTACTACAGATAAAATGGAAAATCAATTTTCACGCAAACATTAATTTAGATTTATTACAGTTTAATAAGAAGTGTACTGTAAAAAATCTCTGAAATATCTAATAGGTTTTGCTTTGGTTCTGGGTTTGGCCCAAAACTCAAAATGGCAACCTTTGTGTGTATTCAAATTCATTTTTAAAGACTAATACTTGTTAATTATTTACACTAGTTACATATTAATGCTTTCTAAAATGATTATTTCATGGATCATGAGAATTGAGATTCATGTACAAAGCCAACGGGTGATAACCTGACACTAAAATGTATTTTTAATTTTTCTGTTTTTTTTTTAATCATAAAAGATACATACATACTCTTTATTCTTAAACATATCTATGTTTTTTTTTAATTTAATTAGATAATGTGTCAGATGTTGAGGCCACATACTGAGGTGTTTATAGCAGTATTAGAAGCTTGATAAGTAGATGGATGGACGTAGTGTGCCAGCATAAGCTCAGTGATATGAGAGGTCATCTCTATTGACACACCAGGGAACTACATACATACATTAACTGCGTCAGTGAACAATGTGTGACAATGACTGTAAAAACATCAATATGTGTCAGCAGCCATTAAGATGTTAATGTTTGCATATTGAAATTATTTTTATTTAATAGCTTCAATGTGTAACATGGAGAAAACCTGATATAATCAAGTCGGTTGCGATACTTATAAAGTTAGATTTGTTCTCACATCTTGTTGTCATGATTTATGATGTGAAAAGCACATCTTTGATAGTAAGATATTTTTTATTACAAACAAGAAACTGAATTAGGTGAATGACTCGAGAAGATTAAAGTAGATAGATAGAGTACCTTATTAATAAGGATGGAAAACGTAACTGTTACAGCAGTTACAAAAATATAAATTAGCAATGAAACTATATCCTCAGAATCTGTGCCCCCACCTGACTCTCAATGCCAAACATCCATAAACATAAATTACAAATGAACAAAATATTTTTTTTCCCCATTTAATTCTATAATCTAATTAATGCCAAAACTCAAAGCACATAGGTAGTGGACTCAAACAGTGAAAGCAAGCCAGTTCACCTGAATACAAACAATGCCAGGTCACCTTTTGTTCAGCAGAGCACAAATTAACCCAGCAGCATGTTTCGATATTTAACTCTACAAACATCATCACTCAAAGAGTTTCTGTGGTTCTCCAGTTGGCCGCCAGGGGGCAGAAAAGCTCCACAAGTGGTGATGGAGAGAACCGCTGCAGCACACAGGCCAAGTTTCCTCCTGTCTGTTATCATCTGAAGATACTTTTGTAAGATTTTGGTTTGCATTAAGAGCTTCTGATAGACTTTGATTCGAAATTGTTTTTTTTATTGCATTTATTGTTAATAATTAACTATTAATTGAAAGCAGGGCCCTCCCATTATGTGCGCACAAATCACTATCACTTAAAGGTCCAATCGCATGCTCATTTTCAGGTTCATACTTGTATTTTAGGTTTCTACTAGAACATGTTTACATACTTCAATGTTTAAAAAAAACTTTTATTTTCCTCATACTGTCTGCTTGAATATACCTGTATTTACCCTCGGTCTGAAACGCTCCGTTTTAGTGCATTTCAATGGAATTGCAACAGAATTGTAGGCAACAGCTTGGGTCCATGTTTACTTCCTGTCAGCTGATGCCATTCACATACACTGCAAGAGGAAATAAACTGGGACCCATTTAGAATGTTTAAAACTTTTAAATGGTCTAAATATTGTATATTTGTGACATCACAAATGGACAGAAATCCTGACGGCTTGTTTCAAAAGCACAGTTTCTGAATACGGGCTGTGTGTATTTCTCCGTGGATTAAACGTTTCGATACTTTCACAGTATTTATATAGAACTTAAACCTGCTTTATAATATAAAAGACATGAAAATGTCACTTTTTACAATATGGGACCTTTAAGTGTGTGATTTAAGTGAATTCTTAAATATTGGTACATAGCAGTCCTATATAACATATTATAAAACATCACATTATAACCATACATTCTTGTTTCAAAGTTTGATCACAAGTTGCTACAGTGATGTTTCTACATCATAATGACTATTTTGTCTCGAGGAGCTGATGTTCTTGCTTGTAGGAGAAATGTAGAGTGATGATGGAGTTGTTTTACTTTGGCTCCACCTGACAATATTCTCCCTCCCTCCCTTAGTCTGAATTTTGACTCGTTTTCAGGTGTGCCATTTGTTAAGGGAGATGTGACGAGGTCGAGAAGCCAAAGTTCAACCTTCTCGTCTATAGGCCCTCTCCTCTCCTCTCCTCTCCAGTGGTGGCTGAGCTGGCAGGGGGGAACTTTGCGGGGGTTTTTGGCTAAACGTCCGCCCATCTGCTGGCCCATCTGAAGAGGGGCAAATCTTTAACTTCCACAATGCAACTTATGGAGGAAGTCTCATAGTGCGTAGGAGAGAGAGGGAATGCGTGGGGGACTGATTGAAGCGATGAATATTCATAACATGACACAGTTTTATTGTAGTTGTGTGCTCTGCGTGATTGATTCCAGGTGCACTTTTACGCACAATCCCCATTTTTTTTTGCAGGTTTTGGATTATCAGTTAAGATAAATGCTTTATTATTATTATTATTATTATTATTATTATTGGGGTATATTTACAGAAACCTGTCTTTTACCTTGGATCGTTCATGTGCAATCAATTTTATTATATATCAGCATAACTTTTCATCAAGAGACGATTTCCTCTCATTTGGTAATTTAATTCCCGAATATAAAAAATATTACTAGAAAAAAAATAAGAATATTTAAATTTAAAATCCACACGCGACTCCTTAAGTGGAATAATAATGTCAGCCTATACTAATGTGTGATACGGTGCCAACTTTTACGCGCGCGTTCAACCGCACTCCTGTGTGTTTGCGTGCGTGTGTGTGTGTGTGTGCGCGCGCGCGCGTGTGTGCAATGATGATAATGTCCAGCCTCCGTCCTGTTCGGACCCTCAGATCTTCAGACTAATGCAGTGTGACTCTTTCGTGCGACATAAAACCCCCAGAGCTGTCCTCAAATCAATACATGTCAAATAAATATGAAAACAAACACCCAGACTAAATGGAATAGAGTTTACTCCCCTTTTTGTCTGACAGAAATATATGTTTGATAGTATTTAAACCTGGTGCAAGAAATAACCGAGGTCTAAATTTACTTCCTGTCCTGAAGACAAGGGGTGGAAATTCCTTGTAATGTTTACTAATGTTAAAGTTACATTGTCGACCTCGTGACAAGTTTAACAAATACAAGATAAAGAGTGTGCGACCAAGAGAGCAAGCAAGTGAATAATAAAACTATTTCCTAATGATTCAAGCAGGTTATGCACTAACACAGAAATAAATAAAAACATACTTTATTGTTGCAACTTTTGCAGTAGAGCTGTGTACTGACAAGAATCTGGCGACGATAATGCATCATGATACAGGGGTTACGATTCAATATATCGCGATATATTGCAATACTGTAAGCAAGGCGATATATTGCAATTTTTTAAATGTAATTTTTAGGAAAACTGTCTAAAAGAAGGTATAAGAAAACTTTTTTAAAATAAATAAATAAAATGCACTAAAACAGAAAGAAATAAAACATACTTTATTGTTGCTGCTTTGCAGTAGAGCTGTGTACTGACAAGAATCTGGCCATATGATAACGCATCATGATACAGGGGTTACGATTCAATATACCGCGATATATTACGATACTATAAGCAAGGCATATATTGCAATTTTTTAAATCTAATTTTAAGAACACTGTCCAATCAAGAAGGTTTAAGAAAACCTTTTTTTTTCTGTTCATATTTCGTGTTATGATGCATTATGATAATAGTTTATTTATTGAATATTACATCTATATGCATAATTGACTGTGCAGTGTCTTGGTTTGTGAGCTTCCCCTTTTTTTCTGCAGCAACGCAGGAGGAGGGTTGCATCTGTTAGGGTCCAATGTTAGTCTTAATTACTGGCCTTCATGTTCTCCATGGCCCTCAACCGTCTTTAATTAAAACCTTGATTAGGGGGGAGGAGGTCTCGGAGCAAAGACTATTACCAGATGGGTTTCCAGCAATAATAATAATAAAGACTTTATCCTGCTGCTGCCTGTGTGCCATAAAGCGCGGAGCAGAGCTGCACCGTCCATATCAAAGCACAGCGAGCAGAAAAGAGGCTGTTAATTACGCCGGTAATTACTTGTCTAATTACGGTTCGTTTGTGATTAGATTTAGAAACGTTTCGTGGTCTATACAGAGGGCTTTTCTGTTTGCCAGTTACGCATGCAGGCTTAACACTGTATATAGGCTGAAATGTAGTGTGTATCCACAGCGGGGTGCTGCTGAATAACCGGCCTATAAGAGATGGAGTGAATGAGATCAATAGTGAAGCACTGACCCGAAAGTTATCTTGATTTTTCCTCACAGAAACTCCTCAATAATCTTCTATATGCTCAAGGTACAACAGAGTTTTTCCTTTCTCGCCCCTTTTGTTCTGCATTATATTTGGCACATTTTTTTTTTCCTTGTAATGGAAATTCTGTCAATATTCTAAGATGAGTCCTAATGAACGTTGAAACAAAAATGTCAAACAGATGAAATGTCTTTGTTGTATTTTATTCTTGCAAGAAGAAGAGGCACTGGTTATACAGAGTCACACAAAGTCTGCAGAAGAGTGCACTGCATTAGAGATTATAACAATGTGATTATGTAGAACAATCTACAACAGGGACGGTGAGAAAAAGTTGTTTTTTACACAGATAAGGGCTTGTTTTACTCAGACAGTTCAGAGTTTGGCAGCTTTAGTGAGCTTTTCTTGAAAGCACTAAAGAGGTCAGTTTATGTCACATTTTAACGATGAGCTTTTTTTTCTAGGACCTTTAGGAGAGCCTCTGGATCCCCATCTACAGTTCACATTTTCAGTGTTAAAAGAATATTTGCATGGGGAAAAAAAAGGCAAAATCAATAATGCATCCTGACATATTCTGCACAGAATTGCATATTTAGCGATTTAAGATTTGCCACATTACGAATATATATATCTCGCCAATGGTCTGAAAGTCATTATGAGTGCGCGCAGGCTTTTATATTCAAGACAGAGACAAAACTTGCAAATAACAATCAGTTCAATTATCCTCAAAATATTTACTCCAGGATAGGATTTGTCATCCAGACACAGAGAAAAAGAAGAAGAAGGAGGGAGGGAGGACGAGAAGTGATTTCTTGCTGCACTATGTGCTTCCATTTTCCAGACGGTTTGTCGTCGTTATTGCCTGATTTAGTGTGTGTTGTTTTACATAGCCCAGTCATCTGTGTGAGTTCTGCATCCATTTATACATATCACACAGATCTGCGTTGAGTTTGTCACATTTTAGTGTTTTATATGTTCTGTCTCCTCTCTCTCTCTCTTGCTTGGAGCTATATAGGCTTGTTTTGTAGAACTGGCCTGCATGTGCGCAATACAGGCATCACATGCGCATTTATTTGGACATTTTAACATTTCTTTTGCAGTTTTACGCACAAAACAGCCTTAACATGAGTGATGGGGAAACCTTTTCAGTGCAGATAGAGGGGTGACATTTCAGCTAAACATTTACACGTGACAAATAAAGTCATCAAAGGTTTTGTTAGTTCCAGTCTTAGTTGGATTTGAACCCCAAAAAACCTTGACATAATTTAGTGAGTGAATATATAAGCTGCAGCTAAAGATGCAAATGTCCTGCACACATATTGGAGCAAAAATATTTAGTCAGCATCAAGAAAGATATCTATTCATTCTGATATTTGTTTTTGATCTATTTGAGCTGCTTGTTTGTAGAACTGGCCTGATGTGCATACAGGCATCACATGCGCATTTATTTGAACATTTTTTGCAGTTTTACACACAAAACAGCCTTTTATCTTTCTATATAAATAGTATAGCTGGGTGTTCAGTATGTGACCATGTGTGCAGCGGTGCCGACAGTATAATTACCTCTCCTCTCTTCTCCTCTCCTCTGCTCCTCCTGCAGCAGGTGCTCCGGCCTCTCCGACCTCTCTGCACAGAACAGAAACAGTGCCAGAGGCCAGGTGATGGCATTAGTGAAATGATGTCTATTTTTACGCGCACATCCCGCCCCTTCCATCAGGAGAGAAAGGAGCAGGGGCCGAATCTTTACAAATGTACATCCCCATCACCTGTCACTCACCATGCTGGCTAAAATCGTGCATGGGGAGGTGAAGCCTCTATGCAAAGTAATGAGTTGTTACCATCATCTAGAGATCCGGAATAATCCCTTTTTTAAGCTGACACATAGGCTGCAGTATAGGCTATAATTATACTTTTGATAGTGAGTAAAATATTTCAGTGTGGTGGGGAAACAACTCTGATGTTTTTACTACATTGGTTGTTTGCAGTTTGCAATTTTTGTCAGTCAAATTTCTTAGTCTGTGTCATAATTTTGTCCTTAGTTTCCCCTAGCTCATTTGAACGCGTTTGTTTATTTATTCTCCTCATGCTGATTCCAGTCATTGTGAGTCAGCCGATTACACAGAAAGCATCATTATGAGTACCCATAGAAACCTCACCATCGGTCTGCATACGATGGAAAACACAGATGTTTATATAATAGATTATCAAATAAATTAACAAATGGATATGATCAAATATATAGAAACTGATGGTAGGAAGTCTCTAATACAGTCTATTTTAAAGCAGCATGGTTTATAGTTGGAGCCTAGCATCAGCCCTGCCCTGGGGATTATGTATCATGACCATAACTACCATACCGTGTGTTGGATATATCGCACACCATGAATTACACAGGTGAATGCACAACCTCGCTGCTCAACGCTATTCACAAAAATCAGTCAGATCAAAGCTCCCTTAACACGAGTGATGGGGAAACATTTTCAGTGCAGACAGAGGGGTGACATTTCAGCTAAACATTTACACTTGAAAAATAAAGTCATCAAAGGTTTTGTTAGTTCCAGTCTTAGGTGGATTTGAACCCAAAAACTTGACATAATTTAGTGAGTGAATATATATAAGCTCAGCATATTATTGGACACATATTGGAGCAAAAATATTAAGTCGGCATCAAGAAAGATATCTATTCATTCTGATATTTGTTTTTGATCTGTTGGGTCAGTTAACAGGTGATTTTTAGATGTAAAAATATTTTTCCAACTGTTGCAAAGATGTGCTCTGAAAAAAAGACCTTTTTCACAAATTGTGACTAAACTGACCAGATGTTGGAAAGTCAATTTTGCTTTAAGCATTTTGTTGGTCAACTTCAGTCTACTCGTTGAAAGTAACAACACAAAAGTCACCAAGGTCGAGATTAACTCCAAATCACAAGTGTTATATAGATTCAGTCCTCTTTTGGTGGTGCTGAATCCAGTCCAACACCCTTTTAGCTGATGCGTAATTTACCTCTCCGTGCGTAATTAACTGCGTCGCCGCCAGACCCCTTTGGTATATGTGTAACACTTTTATTCTGAACGGTGCAATACGTTTCCATTAAACGTTATTAAAGCGCGAGGGGAGTGACGAGCTCTCATTTGTCTTGTCAGGACATCTGACAACCTCGTTAGCTCCCATTTTCCCCTGTCAGCTCACAGCGCGACACGGACACTGACTTTCAGCCACTCCTGGCAAAGCGTCAGTGATAAACGCGCCTACTCAGCCCTGCATGCGCAAAACAGCTGCATTATTGTTGCCAGCACGAAGCATCACAATCAATCACAGGCGAGTCTGCGTGGCAGGTGTCAGTCTTATATAGTTGTTGTGTGTGTGTTTTTTTTTTTTTTTTTAGATCCAGCCCACTGTCAATCTTTAATCTAATTTAAAGGGTCATAGATTTGGGGGCATAATATCCCCTCGTTTATTTATTTAAAAAGGATCCCCATTAGCTGATACCACCAGCTAGTCTTTCTGGGGTCCGAAATCAAGTATTTATCACATACATACTATACAACACAATTTTTGTGTCACGCTAATAGCATTCAAATTTTCAAACATATATAAATTTCACATTCATACACAATCTTCCACAACCATTAAGCCTCAAGGGCCATCATCAGGGACAAAGGAACAAAAAGAAAAACCATACATGACCAACGCTGGACTATGGATCAGCTGCTTAAGTAATGTATTCTTAGATGGTATTTGAATGAGGATTTGTTAGATTGTAAGATTAGATCCTCTATCCAGTCTGACTCAGAGGACATGACTGACCATGTGCACCACAGGCCTCACTATAGCAGATTAGAGGTGTTGTGAATTGTTAAGAATATTTGTGAGCAAATGGAGGATCTTGTTATTTTGCACAAAAAAAAGGATGGGTGGTGGTGGGGGGGAGAAGAAGAACACTTAATGGCATGGGATCTTTCCGCTCGCTGCACTTTCAGATGCAATTGTAGATCGAAGTCAGACTTGTCACGTTGAGCCAAAGTGAATTCCTAACATCCAGGACGTGCCTGTCTACTCCGGACAAATTGCATCCAATCACCCCGGGGGAATTCGGGCTAATGTCTCGATCCAGGGCCGGGGAGCATGGAGAGAAAACAAATCAAACTCTTGCACACACAGAGCGTGTAGGGCTTATTAAAACATTTCACACAGGGGGAGAGAGAGAGAGAAAGAGAGAGGAGGGTGTGTGTGCGCGTGCGTGCGTGCGTGCAATGTGTGTGTGTGGGTAATTAGGCTATATTATCTTTGGACACTGTATCTTAAATTGAAAATATCAGATGGCCAATCTAAACATCTCTGCACACTACATGCCTGCTGTTTGAGTGGCAGAGTCAGCAGGAACAGGCCTGACGATTTTACCCACTCCATGCTCCAGATCAGGCTCCAGTTTCACTAACTTTCTTTACAATTTCTAGACTATAATAGGGCCTATCAAGTTCCTTTTTTAACGCGTAAAAACCCCAAGTGCAATCAAAAGCCCACAACTTTACGCATATAACAAAGTTTCAATCAAATGTATATAGGGCATATATAGTTTAGACTTGAGAGTTCAGATAAAAACTTACCTCCCCCCGTCTCCATTGCAATTAATCCTAATTTAGATGGATGAAATGAAACCCTTTGAACGCAGCGTCAACTCTGCGTGCACCCTTCTGCTTTCTCTGGTAACGTGCTCGGGTCCCCTGGACATTTTTCTCTGTCTGCTACAGCGGCAGTAAACAATAAGCTCATGAGGCGTAGGGCTATGGCAGCATAATGTTCTGCATGGTTAGAGAAGGGGAGGTCGATCATTACACAATTTGTTTCAAATTTGATCAGTCGGAGCGCGCGCGAGAGATTGGCATGTATCCCTCGAAAGCTCGCGCATGCAGGAGACTCCCATAAGATGTTCTCCATAAGTTTTTATACATGTTGTCTAAAGACAGCAGCAGGCCTGTTCACATCCACACATCAACATGGATGTTAACTTTTAAGATCAGATAAGATCAGATTAACCTTTATTAATCCCTGGAGGGAAATTCAGGTCTCAAAGCAGCAACATTGGCAAATAGAGTGAAACACAGGAGAGGTAAAGGTATACAAAAATTATAAAAACAATAAATAGAGACATAAAAGATACAGAGTGAATGGGTGAACATAGTGTGAACAGTCCATCAATAAATATATGTAGTATGTGCAATAAATAATGTAATATGTGCATATGTGCAGTCTATAAAGTGGTATATAGGATGTATAGTGTAAAGTAAGTGTATATAGGATGTATAGTGTAAAGTAAGTGTAAAGTGTGCCAGTGGTTAGAGTCCAAGATGGTTGCAGATAGTGCGTGTTTAAAGGCAGATAGAGCATGTTCAAAGTTCTTAAAGTCCTCATAGTTCTCATATGGTTGGTTCTTGCCTTGGTTGTGGAGCCTGATGGCTACCAGCATGAAGGACTGACCCATGCAGGCGCTTTGTGTTGTGCTGGTGAAATGTAGGTTATGTTAAATATGCATTATTATAAGCAGTTAAGATTGAGATTACATGCAAATATAGGCTGATTATTTATTATCATGAGTATTTGAGTTTGCAAAATAGTTTCTCCATATATTCATAAAAAACTGAAACAACTGTCAGTGTGGTTTAGTGTAAGTGTGTGTGTGTTTGTGTGTGTGTGTGTGTGTGAGAGAGGGAGAGAGAGAGAGAGAGAGGTGGGGGTGTGTGTAGAGGTGGCGTTGTGCAGCAGCAGCAGCAGCAGCAGCGTGGTGACGGCAGAGGGAAAACCGGCTGGACAGATTTGCGTTTACGCCTGATCTGCTTCTGGAGAGCTTGGCTGTGTGGGAAGGGAAAGGGAGCACCTGGCTCGACCGCTGCATCCCCATCTCGTTTTATTGACAGCCTGATAAGCAGGGGACCAAGCCGTGCGGTTTCCAGCGCGGATGTCGAGCACCCTGCTGCGTTGCACAGTATCAAGGCCTCTTAATGGCTGTCGCCTCCAAATAATGACCCCGAACAACAGCCAGTCGTGACTGGCCCGTACCTGCGCTGCTCCGGTCTCTTCCTGAGAGACAGGCAGGCGGCTCGGTTGCCCATTTACTCACCAGTCTTGTTCAAATTGACACAAACATCAGAGGCTGTGAAACAGGACTGGGAGGCTTTTAGCCCGCCTTAGTAAAAGGGAAGCAAAAAGCCCCATTACTGAAAACTTTATAGGGCTGTAGAAATAAAACCTTTTCAGCACATGGCTGAAACAGTGGAATTGTCTCCAACATAATGTTTATGATTGAGTCATTGCAAACAGAGCTGTGTTCCAGGATAATAGCAGAGTTGTGTCTTTAAATACACCATAAGGAACAGTGAGATTTGCATAGGTCTATTGAGTGGGACTTGCCTGCACCTGTTCAGCCCACACCTGTTGCACACTGAGCATGCTCAGATTTAAAAACACAACAACTATCTACCTGCTCATGTCTTATTACTCTGACATAATCAGTCCACCCCTGTCTCCTCTGTCATTTTTTTAAAAGCAGCAGCTGTTAAGGCGGGTAATTCAACTTTCAAAATGTTGATGGTTAAGTTTTCATACATTTATATAAAATATCTTGCAAAAACTCTCATGTAAAACTTAAAATTCATCATCATCCAAGCCCATGATTCATGTTTGTTTGCGTAAACGAAAACTGTATTTAACTAATCTGTTTTCATTTTCAGGATAAGCTCAGAGAACCTCTCTCCATGTATGACTTTTATTCTTAAAATCACTGGAAAAAAACAACTTGTTTTGTTTCTTAAGGAACCCTCCTTTATTAACACAACAACTATCTGCTCATGTCTTATTACTCTTACATAGTCAGTCCACCTCTGTCTCCTCTGTAATTTTTTAAAAGCAGCAGCTGTTAAGGGTGGAAATTCAGCTTTCAAAATGGTGATGGTTAAGTTTTCATACATTTTAAGTTATATATAAATATCTTGCAAAAACTCTCATGTAAAACTTTAAAAAATCTACCAGGCTACATCATCCAAGTCATGTTGTTTGCATAAATGAAAGCTGTATTTAACTAATCTATTTTCAGTTTCAGGATGAGCTCAGAGAACCTCTCTCCATGTATGACTTTTATTCTTAAAATCACTGGAAAAAACAACTTGTTTTATTTCTTAAGAAACCTTCCTTTTAATTTGGCACAACAGGGGAAAGTATGGAATAAAATAAAATAAAGTGAAATAAGATGAAATAAAAAGATTGAACATGATATATAGCTGTCAGTCCCTGTTCACTATACAGCACCACTGGGACAGTAAACAGGCCGGTGTTGCTCCACATGTATAATACTACCCATAATGCCACCTTGTGCACTTCCCCATTCTGCTCTCTGTGTCCTGTCCAAGGTATGACGTCGACCCGTCGCTCCAGCCAATCACTGCCAACTTGAGGGCTGATGCTGAAGGGAAAGTTGCTGGTAAGAGCCACGGATTTTTTTTCCCACTCTCATTGACATTTCAACTCCACGACGGATCCAAAGGTAGATAGATTTTGAATCGGGACCTATAAGTTTCTGTCGCTGTGACACGGAGGAGAGATCCTTTAGGAGAGAAGAGGAGAGACTTTATGCGCACAGGATAACCAGCCAAACCCAACTATATAGCTGCTGCCTTTCATCCACGGTGAGTTTTGGACGGACTATATTTTCATTTCTTTTTTTTTATTTTTTAAATTCTCCTTTAGAGAATAATTAAACATTGAAAATGTGCGTATTTTTGCATGATCTCCAACTTTTAAAGAGAACGTTTAAAAGCAGAAACTTGCATGCACATTGATTATAAACCTTATGCATGGACAAAGTTAGGTAAAATTACATGTTATGTGTTTGCACGTTGCCTATACATGAGGTGTGTTTACACCCACACAAAGTTGAACACTTCGTTTTTGTTGTCATCTATCATACACGCACTCACACACGTGTAATTAGCGCTCTTCACTGAGGAATTAAGCGCACGTCACTCCTTTTAAAAAGCGCCTATTATAGTGAGCTTTATATACGCCAGGGGGGAAATGAAAGGCTTCGACCTGTACAGTAGATTTAATGTGTATGAGGATCTATTCAGCTCTGCTCGATCCATCAGCGCGCTGGAAATGACGCTGTCTGTCTATCAGCGGACTGTTTTTACCTTTGGCTCCTTCCTCTCGCTGCAATCCATGTGCGATTACTTCATATTTTGGCTTAAATGTTGAGTTAAAGAAGTTATTGTTGTAAAATAAATTTTAACTGCAATTTGTAAAAAAAAAAAAAAAAAAAAAAAGAGTGTCAAGTTTCCAAGGGAAATGATGTGCGCCCTGAGGGGTTTCAGATTGATTTGGGTTTATATAAAAATGGCCTGGGCCTTCTATTTATAGTATTGGATTTATGTTTTTTTTTTTTTATAAATAAATATATTATTCTACTTAAGTCCAACCTCTAATCAGATGAGCTCCCATGTTTTGTTTTAATTCCCCACGTAAAAGCTAAAGAATGTGATTTCCCAACAGTAGCTGTGAGACTTTATGTCCAGTGTTTCTTTCTGTCACGCTCGCCGAGCAGCGCTGTGACACCATTAGCCCCGGTGTTTATCCCAGCCTTCAGCCTTCAGCCTTTTGCCAGGAGAGGGCTTCTGTGGACTGCACAAGAAAGCCCTCCATCCTCTCCTTGTTTCTCTCCACAAAATTCAGATCATGCACCATGGATTAGTTAAATAAAAACTACATTTCCATTCATGTATTTATCCCTTTTTATTAGGGTGGAAAAAATACAGTACATTTAGGCATGTAGAGCTTTATTGGGATGGAATATAAAAAGCTGGAATGGAATGGAATAGAATGGATTAGAATGGAATGGAATATAAAAAGCTTGTTAGGCCTTTAGAAAAGCAGAATAAGGACCATCTGCTAATATTTCCATTTTACCTGATGGAGTTGTGTTTCCTTATATTTACTTAATGTGCTGAGAAATAAAGTCGACATTAATAGAGTTCTCTGTGCCGAGACACGCTCCATGTGCATCATGCACGCTTTACAAAAACAGCAGATTAATGAAAGAACTGCATGCGCAAAAGTCAAACAAGCATGTGATTGTTTGATTATCTTTGATAAAAAAAAGCAGAACTGCACATTGTAAAAGTGCAGATAATATATGCAAATAAACCAGCGACGTCCTCATGAATCTCTTTAGAGAGAATAAATCTGACAATCCGAGGCTGTTTGATGAATGACAGGTCAGCTCAACAAGAATACAGCTTAGAAACTCAGGTCGACATTTGTAGTGATAATTGAGATTACAAAATTAATAACACCAGTAAAAAATATATATATAATAATAATAATTAATTGTAGGTTAAATTTAATTTGATTAAAAAAAACAACTAATATTTTTCTTTAATTTTTTTTTTTACCTTAAATTGACCGTCATAGTCCATCATATACTGCCAACAATATTATCAGAAAGACGACTGTTAAAATGATCAGCTAATGATTAATAATTATCCTCATAATCAACAATAACAATAGTAACAATTATAATAAAACAATAGTAGTAATGAAAATAATAAAAACAATAATAATAATAATAATAATAATAATAAATTGTATAATATTGGATGTGATTATTTGCCCAATGGTGCATAAAGCAGGTGTATTAAAATGTGAGGCCTGTAAATTATCACTTTTAACAAGCAGCAGGTAGAGCTGGGATTTGTAGGAGGTAATAACAGTTACGCAGGATGTATAATGTGCACGCAGCAAGTGTCCAAACAGGGTTTGGTTTTGTAACTTTCTGAAGGAATAACTCACATCTTCCCTTCTACAAAAATAAAATAAAATAAATAAATAAATAAAAATGAGGGGATATAGATCAATGATCCGATTTTTCTTTTAAAAAAATCTACATGAATCAGACGGATTCAGCTCAGCCATCTTTTATTTACTGAAAACAATCTTGTAACATTTTCTAATAGACCTCCCCCAGATGTCCTGCTATATAAAAGGTGGGTGAACTCTGACCTCCAGTGGGAGATCATCACAAAGGCAAACAACTATTAATGAATATTAAAAAAAAATAAAAATGAACGTTTCCACAAAAACAAAACTAATTGGAAGCACTGGGCCTATTTCCACCAGTTTTAACACATGATGAATTTAAATCTGGTATAAATATGCATCAGCCTGTAAAGGGTAAACTGTAATCCTAAATAAGAACTAAATTAGGGGGGTTTATCCTGCACTGCATCTCTCTCACTGTCCAAAAAACAATGTCACTGTTTTTCACTGCAGCTCCCTCATGCTTTTTCTTTCTTTCTCTCTTTCTTTCTTTTTTTTTTGCATTTAAAGTTTCTAGATGGGTACAAATACCACATTGCCTCACCCTCGGGGGAAAATAGCGACCAGATTAGGCTTTCTTTTCAAGGCCTGTGGCATTAGTTGCTGCTAATCCGAATTGGGCTAATTGCTTTCCCAACATCATCCTATATCCCGATTCTCTTACTGACTTCCACAGCAATCCAGACTATACCTCACAAAACAGAAGAAAAAATACATAGGAAATATATATTCTAACAGGGTTGCTTGCTGATAAAGATGAAGGCCTATACTTGGCATGCTGAGTGAAGATTGTTGAAAAAAAATGAAATCTCTCGAGAGTGGAGACAACGAATTAGCTCTTGGAGCGGATTTACAGCTTAACCAAAGAAATCAATAACCTACTGGAGGTATTGTTTCCAAAGAAAACTACTTGACACACTCATCAGGGAATCTGTCTTTTCAGCAAAGGGCAGGTTAGTGGTGCGAATTTTTTGACAGCTGCAGTCTGTGACGAGTGAGAGGCAATAACATTTGCACCACAAAAGGTAGGCTGTAACCACAAGTATTTTAAATACAGGGATGCATGTTGTTCAGACTATATTTTGACATTTAATTGGACAAGATGTTCCATGTTTATCAGTATATTATTACAAGGGATTAAGTGACCAAATCAGAAGATTAAATCCTGTTTATCATGACTGCAAAAACAATGGCTGTGGCTTAAGGTGCCACTATGTCTGACTGACATGGCGACGCATAGTTTAACATTACAACAAGTTTCAAGTTTCAAGTTTGTTTGTCATATGCATTTAAAAGTACAGTGTACAGTGAAATGTATTTTACCCTGGCTCTCTCTCAGCCCTTAAAAATCTATAAATATTACAGTTGATAAATACTACTACAAATAAGACAATACCTGAGAATAAAATTATAAAGCAACCTAAAACATCCATAAAACAATCCACAGCTCTGCATTCATTTAGTGCTACTGTTCAGTAGTCTGACCACCTGAGGGTAAAAACTGTGAATCAACTCTTTATTGTGCTTTTTTATTGTTACAATGTATCTAACTTTAATTCAAGTACCAGAAAAAAAATCCCCTTTCCATTAACCTCTAGAAAAAAACAATCTGAATAATAAAGTTTGAAAGTTTAACTCCACCTTCAGCACGTCATTCAGGTTTTACAGTATAAATCATAACCAACACGAGGTCCCCTCATTGCACAAACTCCTAGGAGGAGGAGGGGTGGTGGTGTGGGGGTGTTTGTGGTCTAATGCATGTCTAATAGGGGGGTCCTTGACGTGAAAATGTTTGGGAACCCCCCCCCCCCCCATAGCTGATATAAGCTGCAGCCATTCACAGTATAGGCCTATAGGCTGAGCCACCAGTCTAAGTGAGTAGAAACAATGCAGGAAGGAGAAACAGATGAATGTGCTCGTTTAGTTTACGGGTTGTTTGATGAAGGAGTATTGGCCAAAGTGTTGTTCCTCACCGCGGGACCCTCGGTGACAGTTTGAGCCTCGGTCCTCTCAGCTCATTATCTAGCTGGCCCACTGAGGGCCCCATTCAGGCTGAGGGCAGTCTCTCTCTCTCTCTCTCTCTCACCCTCTCTCTTCCACCGTCTCTCTCTCTCTCTCTCTCTCTGCCTCTCTGTCTCTCTCTCTCTCTCTCTGCCTCTCACCCTCTCTCTCTCTCTATCCCCTTCCTCTCTCTCTCTCTCTCTCTCTCTCTCCCTCTCACCCTCTCTCTCTCTCTGCCTCTCACCCTCTCTCTCTCTCTCTCTCTCCCTCTCTCTCTCTCTGGCAGAGTCGTTTGTCTACTCATTGAACCCATAGTCAGGAATGTGATGGTTGTTAGGGAGCCCTCTTTCACC
>CAKAOI010027334.1:0-20009 GCA_916701655.1 Sebastiscus albofasciatus | reverse complement strand
ACAGGATGAACATCTATCTGTCAAAGCTAAATGCACCGAGGCAATTGCCAGTCTCTCATGACTGAATGGAAAAACATGTTGGATTTGAGCAATAAGATGCAAGAGATTTTCACTGGGTAGATGGACTGATTGTGGTCTATGAAGTTACGGAAGGAACCAGGTTCTCTGTGTCATTCATTACCTCGGCAAATTCAATTGAAAGGAGCTAATGTTTTAACCTGCCTGTGTGTCTGCTTGTTAACGTCATATTGCACCTCATTCATTTGGTTAGAAAACAAAGTCAAGGGGACAACAACAAACATAAACTGCAGCTTTACAAGCTGGAGAATAACTCCATGTTTGTGTCTTAGGTTAATTTATGTAGTGTTAGTTCTACTCATATGCAGTGATACCATATAACAAGCTGCTTGTATCCACAAATGAAAATGGTAAAGTCAAACTAGTCAATTGCAGAACTGAAATGATTTGTTGATTCAATGATAAGTGGTTAATCTGCAACAATTTTGATAATCAACTAATCATTTAAGTCATTTTTTTAAGCGAAAATGACAATCATTCGTCATCTGCAGCTCCTCATGTGTGAACGGTTTCATGTTTTCTACGATAGTAAACAGAATACCTTTGGGTTATGGACTGTAAGTCGGTTAAAAGAAGCAATTTGAATATGTCAACTTGGTCTTTGGGAAAATGTGAAGGGCCTTTTTTTACCATTTGCTGACATTTTGTAGATGAATGATGATTAATTCATTAATCAGTAGAAAAAAAGACAACATTTCCAGTCTTATAAGACTGTTAAAAAGGCATTTTTCTAGTTGCTCAACCTTAATGGCTATAGTGCCAGACAGGAAGTGTGGTTTTCACAACATGATTTTGGATCCCACAAAAGTAACTGACAGACAGTGTATGACACTTTTCTGTTATTGATAACTCACCTGACAGTAATTGAACTGCATTATACAGTTAAATCCACTAATCTGTTCCTCCAAAGAAGTCAAAACAAATGTGAAAAATCATTGACGCTTACTGTTTGACCTAAGTCTGCTCTCCGCAGACAAACAGGAAACCCTGGAGAGTAAAGCAAAGCAGGAGTTCCTGTCGTTTGCGTCCCAAAGAATCTCCAGTAAGACAGAGTCCCTCAACTCTGTCTGGTACGTGGAAACCCAGAGCGGGGCCGCTGCCACACTGCCTGCTTTGTTTGCCTCTTTATAGTTCAACAGAAATGTGCAATTCCCTTGATGCCGTTCCCCCGGTTTCATTTACCTCAGGCCAAGAGAGCTGATACAATGAAAGTATATAGCAGGATCGTAATCATATCCAGCTGCCTTCTATTACACATGGCAGCAAGTCTATTTATATAGAATATAATGAAAAAAAAAAAGGTGAAATATACGAGCAGTGCACTGCGATAGTAAATAGAGTGGAAAATGTCACAGTAATACGTTCAGCTGAATGCTTTGTCTGCAAGTATTAGTGTTAATACCATTTACTGGATACTAAAGAAGAGCTATTCAGGTTAATTTTAGCTCAGGCTAATAGTTTGGTCAGGATTTCCCTACATGGTCGTGCCAGAGTGAACATTAAACAGTTCTTCTCCAGGCTTGTTTTGGGAGTGCACAGCCAACAGACTTTTGGTACAGTAAAACAAGTCAAATTTCTCATGAGGTTCCTCTCATGCATGTGCATTGAAGATGTTAGTGAGGTATTATTTTTGGTATGGCTGCTCATTAGACCCACACTGCGTTGTTGCCATAGTAAATCTATCGTTGTTACTCATATCAAGACTGACCAAAGGTTAGGCAGATTTGATGATTTGTTGATTTTGGCAGCTAGGCATGCAGGGCAAAATGTTTCCGCAGTCTTTTGGCCGCGTTACTGCCACACGATGCCACCGCAAGGCAGCGTAATGGGTGGCCAAGTCTGACCACAATGAAAGAGTCTCTCTTTTGCCGTGTTTCCCACTTCCACTGCAGAGGAGACTGTGTACGGGTGTTCAGTGTGTGCGTTTTGGATCAGCGTCATAAGCAGGATGGGGCCTGTGCTTCACCACGCCAGGATAAGACAAAAGGCTGTGATTATTTCGTCACTTGGCATCGTCACGCCGCTTCCTTAGCAACCTGGCGATGACCCCGTTATCATTTCCTACTACTTGACCCATTTGTTAATATTAGTGTATATTCCTGGTGTGGTGGCGTCAACATCAAACTCTACTTCCTGTACAAACAGACAAGATCCGCCACAAAAGGAAGTGGAACAAATATATACACAAGACGTTTGTTTATGTCCGGCGGAGACTGTAACCTGCCCCTCGTCAGGTGGATTTGACAAACTAGTGTTGGCGTGCTGCTGCAGTTTTATCAGGGCTTTGTCTAAAAACAATGGCTCCAACAATAACAGTGAAGTAAAAGTGCGCCAGATTTCGCGCACAGTCACAAAATCAGCTGCAGGAAGCATCTGGAGACCTTCTCTATCACCAGGATGGAACAGACCCAAACATAAACACACTGAACTCCATTTTAATAACGGCACATTTTGAGCTGCTCCTCCCTGCTGCTATCTCATCTATCAGAGGGGTTGTTTTCTCCTGAGATTTGAAATAGCAATTTTCAACAAAAGCGTGCAATTACAGTGTAGTATTGTTTAAACTGTTCAACATGATGCAAAAATCAGCAACTGTGAAATTTTTTAAGGAGTCTTCGATCTTATGGAAAATGTGCTTCTCCAATTAATTGCATGAGAGCGCAGATAACGAGCTTCCTGTTTATGCAACAAGAGGGTTTATCAGGATGTTGAGGGGAGTTAATATCTCAAAGAGAGGAAGTCTTCAGATGCTTGTTGTTTCTAAACAGTGACAACATTTCAGAAATAGAACTCTGGTGCTTTTAGTGAGATGAGTTTTATGAGTAAAACCCAATAAAACACTATCTGAATCACTGTCACTGTCTGAAATCTCTCCCTACTTGCTACCTAGCCCACTATATTTACCCTGTGACATTTTAGTTGAGTGAACAATGGAGTGATTTGGACACAGCTATTATCTTAATTGACTAGAAGTCTTCTTCTTCACCTTCTTATTAGTAGTAATTAGGGTGTTTTCATATTAGGTACGATTGATCTGTACCGTGCCCGAATACGATTGCCTCCCCTCTCCACTCCCCCCGCCATTCAGCTTTCACATTAGTAAAGTTGTTCCGTACCCGAGTACACTTGCGTCATCATCCATGTGTATTTGTTTATGTTAAACTTAACAGAAACTAAATAAATTTCACCAAAACCGTCGTCGTTAGTCTTTCCAACAATCAGCAACTGTGGTTTGGTGGAAATAAACCCTTATTTCACAGAGTTTGATGTGAAAATATGCCGGCTCTGAACGGCTCTGTTTCCCCTGCTGTCTCTCTCTCTTTCTCTCTGCCTGCTGAGCAGCAGAGCAGCTCTTGTTCTTCAGAGGCAGACCATTAAATTAGCTAATTAAAATAACGAACATCGCCCAACACCATCGCCTACTATTGTCTATATTTTAAGGAACATCTCACCTGCCTTCCTGCTTTATCACCCATAGCCGTGCAGTTCAGAGGATGGCGCATGCAGCGAGTATATACAGGTTTTGGAGAAAACCGGCGGTGTTGAAAAAAGCCTTCCCTTTCACAACTACTCGCTGACTGGTAACATTATTCGGATTAAATAGCAGTCCACTTCTGTGTTTTGGTACGGTTGGCTTTCACAGTTGATGCGAACCTTACCCAAGTACACATGAATCGTACTCCAAACCACTTTTTCAAGTGGACTCGAGTACGGATCGGCAAACCATGCCCGAGTATGGTACGGAGCGTTCACGCTAATCAAACAAACTTTACTTTGGGGTCAAGTGTACTGGGATCCGGGCCCGGGTCCCTGATGTGAAAGCACCCTTATTCTTAAGACTTAAGTGGTGACTAAAGCCACCTTGTTTCTACTGGATTCCCAGATCTGAAGACCCAAAGCTGCTTCCTTAAAAGGATCTCATCTGGATTCTTCCCTTTTTTTTCAGCACATTGTTTGTTTTGCTTCGTAGGAGAGCCGTGCGTGTGTCCTTGTGATGACTCCTAACTCGTCAGTCAGGTTATAATAGCGAAGGGGTTAAAGGTAGATAGACATGATGATGACGGGAGCTCCGGGTCGAGAATTCGGGGAATGAAGGGTTTTATAATGCAGAACCTGTTAGACTAATTCCCCATCAGTTCTGCTCCTGCTGCTGCTGAATTTCCAGAGCTCAACTTTTACGGCTTTGGGGTCATTTCAAGAGTGAAACAAACATTGTAATAGTCTCAAATGAGACGTAGTGAGATACTGAAAATAGCACAGGGACAAGTAATGTGTTGAGAACAGCCCAATGTGGGAGTTCAGTAAGGAGGAAAGGAGATACAGTGTGAGGGAACACATCTGTGTATTTTTAGTTGGCTGGCTCGGATCCAGATATTAAACTAATTCAGCTATAGTTAGCATTGGCGTTAAATCAAGTTGTTGTTGATGGAATGTAGTAAAAATAACACGCTGATGAGTTTGGTATGTTTGAGCAGTAAACCTATTCCATCTGCCAATTTCCACCGGGGGAAGTGAGGCACCTTTCTCTCCTCCTTTATGAATCCCAGCTGTGGTTTTAACTGTCCAAGGGTCAAATGTTGAATGCCTTCTTCATGATGCATGCGAGGCCATAAAAGTTTCCTGTAATTTGTGTTTACGCGAACGCGAATTTTAAAAAGCAATAAATTCAATGCACTTGGATTCTCCAAGGCGTAAGAGATGTATATCTCCTTATCTGCACCCTTGGGATCTTTTATTGAGGGGAGTCATTTTACTGAAAGACTGAAGCAAAGAGCTGTGTGTTTTTTGTTTTGTGTTTCAGAGGAAAAGTTGTGGTGTGTGAGACGAGGATTTTTGAATAGCATGTACAAATGGATGTTCCTGCGTACATGCTGCGTTCAGGACAACATGGTATTTATTGGTGTTTATTGGTGATGCGGCTTCATGCATGACAGTACAGATGGTGTACATTTCCTGTCAGTTAAGTGATGGTGCTCCTCTGTTTCAGCCGGGAGGAAGTACGTGTTTGCTCATGGGAGACATTACAACACGCCGCCATATCAAGCAGCTATCAGTCTTGCTGAAGGTTAGGATTTGGTTGATTTATGTTTTCACTGAAAGAGCAGCCCAACATTGTCCTCAGGATTCAGTGTTCTGTTTTTGAAAAGGTTCCATCTGATCTTCATCTTTTTTTTTGTATAGCTTTTTCGGGTGGTGAAGGTATAGGATGTGTCCTCATTTTTCCATCCTGTCCTAGTGCCACCGTGACCAGTGAAATGTCAGTCTGAAGGGCTTTGTCTTTGTGCCAAAGGTCGTCCACTCCACTGTTTACTGAACGGGCTATTTACTCATAATTACCATGAGTGCACAACCTTGTAAATCCATCCAATTGTTTTCATTTCTAACTAAATTAGCTTAATAAGCAACACTCTCCCTGGGGTAACTCTCAGTAAAAATAACATATTTGCTTTTGTACTAGACTCTGAACCCTGACGTTGCCTCTTTTGAAACACTTTGTCAGTTCAATTCGCTTCTGGGTAAAGTGTGTTTTGATGCACAACAGGTTGTGGGGTTGCAGTGAGTGATTTATTGATCAGGTTTGTGCCTGAAGCTGGACAGACATCTGAGAATCACTGCCCCTACCACTAACATCAGATGGGTTATTTCCAAGTGGTTGCAGTAAACATGGCTCATATTGAATGGGAACAGTTTTCAAAGGCATAACTGCATACATTTGGTATGACTGGTAGTCTGGACTTTTCACATTACTCAGTCAGAATAATTTGGTTTTGGACAGACTGATGGTATTAAAACTCAAGTGCATTTTTTGTTGACTTGTAATGATCTCTAACCAGATGGGTAATTAAGAACATGGTTAGTTTCACTGAGTCATGTCATTGTTTCAGACTGGATATATTGCTTAAAACAGTTATAATCAATAGTTCTGATAACAATGTATTAAATGTGAAAAGAAATGTGACAATGTGAAAGGGATTGACAGGGGTACTTGTAGTGTTGAACCCACAGAGAGTTATCATCTGAATCTGCATCCCCCTTCAGCTTTACTGAGCTTTATAATGACTTTCACTTTATTGCTTTGCTGTCTGGCCTGTTGTGGTTCACTCTCATTGCTTTCGTAGCGTTGTTTCAACCACACCAGGCAGCTATTTCAGCAAAAAAGCTCTAAAAACCCACTACCTGCTCAACACTGTAAATATAGATGGACAAATATAGATGGACAACGCAGCTCCACTTCCTCCCATTGTCTGTGCAGTAGTGATCGGGGTGCGGAAGCCGCGGTATCAAGGTCCCGTCCGAGCCAATCACGAGCCAAGCACAGTCGCTGCTTGCTAGCGTGAGCCTCCTAGCTGCTACATTAGCTGTTTGGCTAGAAAGACACAGCAACTAACCATAATATCTCAGTAACTACATTTATGATCATTTTGACATTGATGTTCTATAACACAGACTCGTGACGGTTATGGAAAGTTAAAGTTACATCTCCTCTCGTACAATTCCCGAGCCTCCGACTCCGTGACTACTTCACTCAGAGCAGCTGTCAATCAAGACGTCTCACCCCTTTTTATAGCATCAAATAACTAATTAAAATAAAACTTATCAGGAAAATGAAAACTTGAACATACATCAGTGTGATAAGAACTACCTTAAATGACAGAAATCATCTTTGGTAAAAATGTATTTGACGCGCACTTTGACTTTTTAGTTTGGCCCATGTCCCATCCGCTAACATGGAGAGGGCGGGATTTATGACCTATACTGCAGCCAGCCACCAGGGGGCTATCAAGATGTTTTGGCTTCGCTTTTGGGGAGCTGTCATGTCGTCCGTCTTTATAGACAGTATATGGCTCAGCACCAAACACCAACCAGCACAGTTAGCTGGTGAATAATAGGGGGTTATTTATCAGCTAGAGGCAAATATTTTCTTCAGGAATCGGTAGGGACCAAATCAGAGCTAAAAGAGAGTGAATATTGGACTTACATTCACCAGGTGGCCAGAAACACGACTCCAAATGAATGCTAATGTTGCTTCTTAACTGTTGGGAGTGTAAATAAGCAACTGTTTGCCAACACGTTTACAGCCCACAACTGTTTTGGTTCACTCTCACTGGTCTCATCAGTGTCGTTGCAGCTGTTTTCAGTGAAAATGCTGATAAACCGACTGTCCGCCAGATGATGAGCATTTAGCAGGTAAACAGACAGATATTTCCCTCAGGAGACCAAAATAGAGCGAATAGAAGAGTGAACAGTGGACTTACATTCTCCAGATGGCCCTGTCTGCCATGATGTGTAAATAAGCGACTATTCGCTAACACAATATAATCTTTATTAGGTGATAATGTGTCAGTGTTTGGTTTACAGCTTGTTCTGCTGACCCAAAAATGTCCCAACAAATCAATTAATACTAAAATAGCACCAGAAACATGACAACAATACATATAAATTAACAAAAAGCACAGGAATAACTACTTTAATAAAAATGACAAGAGGCAAAATAACACCTAATTTGAATTGACATGCCAGTGAGGGCACACTCGTGAGCACAGGAACTGAAAAATAAAGGCGTTAAAGAAAACAACAACAGGAAAGACACATAAAGAACATAACGGTAAACGATTTTAGTGGCAGCTGCACTCATTCTTACTAAGAAGTCCTTGATAATGTCGTTGAAGGAAGTTATTCCATTTTTTTTTAGATATATCACGTCACTGGCGACATCAGTCTGAACTGAAGAGGTGCTCTTTGGGGGATTTCATCAGGATGTAAAGTGTAAAGAGTGGTTGTTAGATATTTAGATGGAGTGAAGTTCATAGCAGATAAATCAAGTAAGAGGGGTTCAAACCAAAAATAATTCTGTTAAATATGATTATGAGTCGTGGGATTTCTTAATAGGTGTGTGATCTGTTCTGGTTTAAGTATAGAGATTGCAGTTCTGTCATTATAAGAAGTTCAAGATTCAGATTTAGGAGCACGAGGATTGTTTTCACAGACAGAATGAAGCTGTTCATACTCGACAGCTCCAAAAAGGTTTCGAGTTAAAACAATTGGACGACACTCTTTCCTACTCCTACTCATTTTGCCATTCTAGGCTCCTCAACATCTGCTAGCTTATTCTGAGCGAAGCAGCTGCTGTAGTTTGACCTGTAGAGAGTAAAAACTTTAGTAATTGTCTCGACTTTTTTCAAGGACAAACTGAGATAAGCGGCCTAAGTGCATGTCCACCATATGCTGCAGACATTACTGTAAATACTTTCAATTTCACGTCGTCTCCTTGTGTCTCAGTACACACACACAACCCCGACCTTTGACAGGCTGAATCCATTCATCACTTAACTAAAAAGCTTTTTCCATTTAAACCAAGAATCCCTGGCGTTTAGCCCCTGAATGAAATGGCCTCAACCTGCAAGTCATCCAAACACCCATTGTCCTAAAAAGGAGTGCTGTGTGCGCGAGTTAATAAAGACTTCCCATGACCGGGCTTAAGCTATATGCTTTTGAGGGAATGGTTTGGCTGAGAGAGGAGCTCTTGTGCGTTTCAGCCAAGCATGAGGCGTTTAAACTGAGGATCAGAGCCTTTTGCTGACTGACGTCATCCTCCACCGAACCCACCATGGCGGAGCTGCTCTGTGAGCATGAAGGGGCAGCTTGGTGCGTTGCCATCTTGTTGATCAGATTAACATGTGAGAATCAGAGCTTGCATAAGTATAACTGGAGTACAGCTCAACTAGTGTTCAGGGTGAAATCTATAAAATATGCTCAACTAAGTCAGATGAATTCGTACAGTAGCAGTTTATGCTCCTAAAAAACATGCGAGCATGAAGCATGGATGTGTGGGAAAGAGTCATACAGGCAGCAGAGAGGGAAATGAAGGGGAAAGAATGGATGGTAAGGTGGGAGTTAAGCTCTGCGGTACCAAATAAATGGGTCCTGAGTGTGAACATAAACACTGAGATAGTATATTGGCAGAAGCGTTGTTCCACAGAGAGGAGAGGGGGTGTTGTAGGTGAAGGTTTGAATCCCAGTTGTTTTCTTTCAAAACATACAGAGTGGCAAGCTGTCCTCCATCCTGTGAGTTAACTATATGAATATGCATACAGGGAGGAAGACTTTGTGTCAAGTGTGTTATAAATGATTGCGACTGCTGTAACATGCAGATTTTTCGGTCCTATAGTTGAGAATTTACAGTTTCCAAAATGCGGTGTGAACTGCTGGAAAACAGTTGATTCCTGCTGAGTTTGCTGGCATCTCTGCAGCACGTCTGGAACCATTAATAAGTCATTTTGTCCATGAGATGATGAAGGGGTTCAGACTATTTTTAAGTGGCCATGCAGGAAATTTACCTTTTTTTATTGGCAGTATTTCCCTCTCGAAGGATGCTGTAAAAACAAAAGTCCTTCATCGTGTTTAAAGCCACTGTGTGTAAGATTTGAAACCTCCAGTGGTAGAATCAAAACAGACAGAATGAATGATTTTTTAATTCGTCTTCAAGGTAAAACTACGTGACAATCAGACTAAATGAGTGATCTATCCATCTCGCTGACATACCAATTACACCGGACATTTTACAAGAAAAGATGATGGTCAATATGTGTAGCGTGCTTATACTTTGATCGTCGGGTGGCTGTGCGTCTGGTCTCTCCACCGCGCACACCGGCTGTGACCGCTCCGTCCTCCTCGCGGTGATTATCTCATTAACGTTATGGTTCCCTGATCGCATTGGGTTTAAATATGAAATATTGCCAAATAGGCGCTTTTGCTTTTCACTTCGGCACCAAATCCTCTGCTGTTTACACATAGTGTCTGTAAAGTGAGACTGAAACAGTTGATAAGTACAGAATAACAGTACATTTAATTTAATTTTTCAAGATTTACTCAAGTCAGTTGCCTTAAAGACTTCATCTGTAGATGGAATGGGACCCAAAGCAGGAAGCATGTCTCTGTTATGATATGTTTATGTCTGGTTTTAATGGTTTTGTGTTGATAAAACCATTGAAATGTTTACCTGTGAAATGCTAAACCATACTGTAAGTAGAAAAAAGTCATAAAATCGGCAAACAGACTCAGTATTATCTATGGTTTGCTAACATCAGCTAACTTTAGCCACCATAAGCTACAGGTCATACCAGACCAAGTGAGGCTGTAGCAGCAAAAACCCCTGACTGCATTAAACTGAGCAAGAGTGTTTTTTATAGTTCACAAGTTAAACTATCCATTTGTTAGAGGAATAATGTTTTATTTCTTCTTTCAAATGTCACATGCTATCACTTCAAAACAGATGGAAATGTTTAATTTCATTGTAATGGTCTTTAAATAACATAAATCCCAGAATGACTCTATCTGATCTGAGATCAGGGACCCACCCTGCGGCCTCTATATTTGAATGAGGATTAACACAGTGGAAGCCTTTGAGTAGAGAATGACCTGCTGTCACAAGCTCCACCAGCATGTAAGGAACAGTTGCTGCGTTTCTTTCCATTAAATTATAGGTAGCAGGCAGTTAACACTAGCCGGAGTCCTTCTCAGCTGGAGCTCAGGAACTCCTCTGTTCCATAAATACAGGAATCAGGATCAGGAGGGAGTAGGTGACTGGGCCATGGGTGTGGACTTGGGTGGGGCAATTGGCAGCATTGATCAAGGGATAATAAAATCTAAGGCCAAGTGTTACATAACGGCCTCCGACCCTTCTAATGTGACCTTGCTGTGAGTTTTGGGAGCGCTCCAGTTAGTTAGCAGTCTGTCGTCCTGTGTTTCAAGAAGAAAGTGATCCTATATGTGCACAATAATAGATGCTCTGTTAAAAAAAAGACCGGAAATCTTTCCACAGCACTCTAGTATAATGGAAAGCCTATTTACTTGAGCATAAAAGTCACTCTTTAAGCATGAGATTGTTCAAAAACACCACATTTCATTTCAGCTCATTATGTCCCCCATGTTCTCTTGTGGCTTGTGAAAATTTGAGATAAGCGGTGGGAGTTTAGGCCAGTCATCTCCCAGGGGGTCAGTTCACTCAGAGGCCAGCGGACTGGGGCCATTTCAAGCTTTAGTGGCTATTGAGACCGAGGGTTTCACATAGTACACCACCGCTTGTCCAGTACTGACTACAACACTGTGTCATGTTACCTCCCAGCTGAGCCGACATGCTACTTGAACAACACCGTCTCTGTACGTCTAATGAGGCATGAACTGCAGGGCAGTGATGGATGTGAGGTCGACCTCTTGCATCCGCGGTACTCAGCCTTACCATTGACCAGTTCTACTGGGCAATTAATGTTGTCATTTTCAATTACAGCTGAAGCGATTAGTGGATTAATTGATTGTAGGGCTACATAATTCATCTACATTTGATCAAAATCACATAATATTTATTAAAGGCGAAATGTGTGTGAAAATACCATTTTAAATTAAATATTGAGTTGAGATGTCCTGGCCTATACTTCATATTCTACAGACTTAAGAAAACATCCTTATTTGGTACAGATCCCTGCAAAATTCACACCATAATCATTTGAATATGTTTTCCAATTAAAGGAGAATAATTAAGTTTAAATGACCATTGCCCCTAATATCACAAATCAGTGATGTTAGGGGCAGTGTTTCCTAAAGCTCAAGATGATGTCCTCAAATGTCTTGTTTTGTCCTCAACTCAAAGATATTCAGTTTACTGTCATATAGGAGTGCAGAAACCAGCAAATATTCACATTTAAGAAGCTGTAATCAGAGAAATTTGACTTCTTTTCTTAAAAAATACTCAAAATAGTTAGCTTAATAGTGATTAATTTATTAGTTGATGACTAATTGATTAATCAATTAATCATTTGCAGCTCTAGATTGAATACCTTTGGGTTTTGGTCAGACAAAACAAGCAAGTTGAAGCTCAGGCTCTGCAATTTTTTGGTCAAGCCAACCAAATAACGACAGCTACATAGTCTTTAAGTCTTTATCTGCGTGCAGCATCATTTCCCAAATGAGCCCCAAATCTTCTGCTTTTGTCTATTCACGTCCTGCACTAACGTTGTCTCTTTCCTGCTGTAACTCTCTCACTGTTGATGAGTTGGGTGGGTTCGTTCTCCACTGGTGATGTGTTCAAAGCCCAGACTGGCTCTGTGCCCGCCTGAGGAAAGAGGATGGGTGGGTGGACGCTGGAAAATACTGCGATAATGGACAAAAGGGAGAAAGTGCAAAAGAACGAGTGACCACCGGAAAACACAGGGAAGCCCTCTGTGTTTACATTGTGGGTTTGGCTCCATGTTGGTCGACATCAGTTGGGCACAGGGACACAGGTTGCCTATGGAGCTTGTGTGTGTGTTTTACACACTAAGACCAAAGCCAGACCTCATCAAGCCACCTTCAAAGAGCTGAGTTGTAACTGTAATGGACAGAAGAGATAAAAAAAAAACCTCACTATCTGCTTTTCCCATGTACGCCTTTCAGCGCTGCCATCTAATGAAGATTGGGGATTTGATCACATTTAGCTCTCTGTTTTCATTCTGGCTGTATTGTTTCCAAACCTGATGCCAAATGAAACACTTTCTTATGTGGTCTTAGATGGAGCCGCCAGAAACACAAAGATATCTCTCAGAGGCAGTGCCAGCAGGTTAAAAAAAAACATCCATGTGTTTCCTTTGCTGAGGACTTAGTGGCTTAGTGCTTTTATTACTTTCAGTAAAATGAATAAATTAAAAAGTAATTAGTGAGAGACTGTGTCACTCGTCCATTTAAAGCAATTCAGATAATTTTGTGGTTTGTCAGTGTGCTTATATCTGCGTTCAACCCAGTGGATCTTTGGCGCAGTGATAACATCACATCCAGACTGTGTGATCTTCCGATAATATGCAGAGTAATCAGTCTTTGTGCCAGCCGTTAATTGGAGAAAGATGTTGAATTACCATAATCACCCAGGCTGTTACACGACACTCATTTCTTTGAGGGTTCAATTTAGTTTGAAAACAGTTTGGTGTCTATGGTGGGGGGACAAATTCTTTGCAATAGCCTTGTTTGTTTGTGCTCTCTGCAGAAAGATGTGAAGGACGTGTTCACAGCCATCACGTTCGAGGTGGCGTACAGCCTGGGGAAGCATGTGCTGACGGGACACCAGGAGCGAGACCTGCCCGCGCTCTCTCCAGTGCTACGATGGACGAAAGGAAACAAGATCGCAGCGAGGAATGAGGTAAAACATTAAGATGAAATGATATGGTGTCTGGAATTGATATTGTTTATATATATGTAAGTAAAAAATATTTTAAAGAGCCAGTGTCTAGGATTTGGTGCCATTTAGCGGTGAAGTTGCAGATTGCAACCAACTGACACCTCTCCTGTGTGCCAAGCTTGTATGAGAACTACACAAATACACAAAAGTCTCTCTCTAGAGTTAGTGTTTGGTTTGTCCATTCTGGGCTACTGTAGAAACATGGCAGACTCCATGGAGAGGACCCGCTCCCTATGTAGATATAAACGGCTCATTCTGAGGTAACGAAAACACAACAATTCTTATTTTCAAGTGATTATACACTAATGAAAACATACTTATTAATATTATATTCCATTTCTGCCAATACATCCCCCTAAATGCTACACACTGGTCTGTTAAGTTAAGTAGTCAAAGGTTTCAGGGCTTCTCAATGTCTGATTTTGTGTGGTGAAAGTAAATTACCAGAGAAAAAGATGGTTTTAATATGGTAGTGTGTAGAGAAGGGTGATAATTAAAAATTTACACTGACTGCTGGCCATTTATTTTCTTGTGGTTGGACTTTGATGTATAATGGATGATTAAAGCTAAACATTATAGCCCCAAAATTAAGTAGATAATTTATTGCTCTGAGAATTTGTTGCCTTTTGATTTAAAACCTCTTTTAATCTCATATTTCATTTATATTTGTAAATTATTCAGATACCGCATCATCCTGCTCTTTGATATAGAAATGCTTCGGTTCAGGCGTTCTGCAGCAGATGATGATAAGAGGATGATCACTCTAACATATTTTCAGCTAATTCAGATTCTCCTCTATTGATTATAAAGAAAAAGGCCGTGTCTCCCCCTGGACCGCAGAAGGAATGAAGGAAATAGCTCAAATTGAGGTTATAATGATTTGGTGTGGGTTACCAGCTTATTATTGTCTGTGTTAGCTTTTCTTGAGTGGAATCCAAAAAGACTGATTCATTTATTTTCTTTGCAACCACCTCTAACCTGCCCCACATGTGTTTCCCCACTGTCTGCACTTCTTGAAAAGCGGAGGGATTTGCGTCTTTCACCACCTACAGAATCCATTTATCTAAAGCTCATCAACGTTACATCGAACTTTACCGCTTGACTTAAGTTCCCTTTTCATGATTCAGCCTCGAACCAAAGACCGTCCTCTGACTGATTAAAAGAGAGATCAGAAAGAGTAAAGCTGTTGGCCTTCTTGGATAAAACACTACTGGATAGCTCCAACAACAACACAACACTGCCCCCTAGTCTGAATGTGGAGCTGGTGTGTTTAGTGCATGAGGTCATATGAACTGTGTACTTCACTGTTTCCTCTTCAGACTTGGTTCGAGAAGAACTGCCTGTCAGACGACTGTGCTGCAGACTTGAGGCTTCATGGGAAACTGCTGCTCTCTGGGTAAAAACCTTTGACTTCCTCCTCAACAGCTTAGATTCATTCTCTATCTTTGGCCTTTTCTTCAGTACTGAGGAAGCAGGCTGACGTCATAGGCCATGTGGGTGTGGGTAGTGGAACCATGACGCATGCTTGGAGGATATCCATATGTTTTTCCATACTTAGGGAGTTCCCTTTCTTTTTTATTGTGTATCTTTTACTGTCGGTACATTTTGTGACAGCACGTGTCTGTCATGGTGAGCAGTAGTCATCTTTTACATATGTTCGTTGTTTTGCTCCAAAAAACAAGCATTTTAAGGCCACTCTTCTTTGTTTAATAGCATTTTAAAGTACAAATTTCAAAATAAAACAAACTTAGATTTGTTGTTGATGTAAATCTTCACTTACTGCTTGTCCTGTGACATCCCACAGCTGTCACATAAAGTTGATTTATTGTTTAATTTATGTTCCCATCAGGTTGCATACCATATCCCATCTGGCCCTCGGAGGAGTGAAGAACGTCTCTTTGAACCTGACCATCTCTAACGCTGGGGACGACGCCTACGACACCAACATCTACTTCAACTTCTCCAGAGAAGTTTTCTACATCAACTTCTGGCAGAAGGTCTGTTGCTCTTGTCGCTCTTCTGCTATTTATTTACTCGAGTGCACATGTTTATTTCTGAAATGTGTTTGGTTGAAAAAGACGTGACTAATGCGGGGAGCCAAATCTTACACATGTGTATCAGCTGAATATCATCAGTTTTCCACTGAGATGTACAGTTTCTAAAAGACAGTTTATTTAAAAAGACTGATTAAACGTCAGGAGCGCAGTCTAAACAGTGAAGCGTACAGAAAGACAGACCTGCAAGAGGACAGATGAACATAAAGCTTTGCCGGAGCTGTGTAGGCAGCCCTACAGATGAAAGGATAAAGAGCAGGAGAGCCCCAGCAGCAGCAACAGCTGTCCCATCTCACAGCTCCTCTAGGTTGACCTGTCACACGCTTCTCTGACTCATTCAAGGCAGACTCACCATGTCAACAACA
Source organism: Sebastiscus albofasciatus (assembly GCA_916701655.1). Classification (NCBI taxonomy): domain Eukaryota; kingdom Metazoa; phylum Chordata; class Actinopteri; order Perciformes; family Sebastidae; genus Sebastiscus; species Sebastiscus albofasciatus. The sequence goes on along the minus strand of CAKAOI010027334.1, from coordinate 4,308 downwards.
TATGAGCTGTGTGCATGAGAACAAATCCTAACACACATGCTTCATATTCCCATAAGCTTGATTTATGTGCCGTTCAAACCACATCATTCATGTCACAAAAAGGGCCACATTTAATGGGGTGAATGCAGGTAAAGTGAGGATTATGACCGACCTTCATGGAGATATGGATCATGCCAGCTCCTCACACTCTTTGACCTCTCAGAGAAGACAGCATTCTGTCTCTGTTAAAGAAATATCTACCCACTGCCATCCCACATTAATCCTGAGAGATTTTCCTCGAGACCACGCTGTACTGTACTGTGGATGGATTTCACAGCGGCCACATCTGCCTCTGCTCACGTCTGTCCGCTCACTTGTTGCAAAGAGGCCAGCAGGTCCTCTCACAGCTGAAAGAGACGCCACGTCAGTCAGAGCGCTCTGACACGAGCTTGCACCGGCTCAGCAGACGCTAGAGGGGACAACATCCATCATGAAGGCTCATAATGGACGTAATGTTTATCCTCCAGCTGGGTTTTGCACCCCTGTGACGGATAAGATCATCCCTATAAAGCACACAACCTGTGACACGATTTAAAACCCCCCAGCAAAGCTGAAATTGAATTTAAATAGAATACATGCTGCAGGCAGATATTAGAAAAACAGTGTTTCAGTTTGAGTTTCATAGCTAATCTAATGAACTAATTAAGTATCAGGTTACCAGCAGCCGCAGAGAGGAACCCGATAAGTCACGGTGGCCCGCTGCACAAAGGGCGCAGGAAGTGAACAGCATGAAGAGATGACAAAGAGGCCACTGAGCAGATGTACTACCGTGTGCTCTTTCTTTGAGACATTTCTTAATTACTACCGGAGAAGTCCGAGGTGATGATGTGAACTCCTTTTTCCAAAGTTAAGGTCAGCTCTCAATCCTCCCCTGAGGCTTTTTCTCCAGTGAGCGAAGCGTGAACTTGCACTCCCCCAGAGCGGGCTGTGTTATCTGTCTGTTGTTCTTGCAACACAAGCTGTCAGAAAGCTGCGGAGGTGAATTGGTTTCAGGAGCGCTGCCTTCTCTCCCGTGGGATTTGGAGATTCTTGGCTTCTGTGTTTTCTTTTTTTTTTTTTTTTTTATCTCTGAAATATTTTAATTGTTTGTTCTGGCTTTTTTTGTAGCAGATGTTTTGTGTCATTGTATTTCTGGCAGTGGTTTACTTCTACTCCACTACATTTCAGAGGGAAATATAGTACCTTTTACTCCACTACATTTACCTGAAAGTCATAGATACTAGTTAGGCTGCCGATTAAGATTTTACTCACAAAACATACCTGCCTCTAAATTAAGATTTATTACATTAAACTTCACAGCAATCTATAAAGAGTTAGCAATATTGAAATACTTTTTAGCAGCAGTTGGGCTGGGTCATATTTGAAATCAATAGCATAATATTTATGGGTGTTTGTCCAGTAATGATATACAGTATGTCATGATATAACAAATGTATGCAAAGGTACATATTTTACAGTCAATGTGAACATATATAATTCTGAAAGGGGCCATTCTGTAGAGTGAGTACTTTTACTTATAATTATTTAAGTACATTTTGCTGATAATAATTCTTTACTTTTACTTAGTAGTATTATTATGGTGTGGCATTACTGTACTACTTGTATTTAAAGCTAGGGTTGGTAATGTTGAGAAACTAGCAAGAGCATGCTAGATTTTAAAATGATTCAACTGAAAAACCCAGCCCAGTGTTACCAACTCTTTTCCAATGAAAGTAGCTCGCAGCACCAGATACAAAAGTCCCTAAATCTAGCGAGAAAGTCGCCAAGTCGGCGACACTGACAGTCCGTCCCTTCAGGCCTCCCTCCAAAACCGCTCCCCCAAAATTATCATTATGAACATACACAACAAACATGGCTATTGTTAGTACTCACAGCTGTCAAGCTAGCAGCTTGTGGAAAACTCAGGTGTGCACGCAGGTAGACAGGCAGGTAGGCCGTCCAATCGTTACATTCGGGCTGAATGAAATGATTGGTCGGGCTTATGACAGTCCTCCAACAGCCACAGATACCGGATTTGTTTCCTTCTTTTGTCAGAGCATTTGATTTATTTATTGCTGTCAGGATGTAAAGAGAATTTCAAGAAGAAGATTACCAACCTTCGCTTTAAGTAATGGATCTGAATACTTCTTCTTCCACCACTGGTCATATAACAGTTGGAACAGATGAACACGGTGGTCAAAAGCCCAGAAATTGGGAATGTAACTGAGAAATGTGTGAAGTTGTGAATTTCAGTGAACCTTCAAGTCTAAAGAATATAAGAATCACTGATTTTCTTGGCTATGAAGTGCACCTTTGCGCATGGTATGAAAGCCAAAGGTAGATCTTGATCTTCATACCTATGTGGAAAGTGGAAAGTAGACAATGACACTGGCTTGGAAAAGGTAGACCGGAGTGGAGCCAAATGTACAAACACCGAAGTGGATGGAGACATAAAGAGACACAGAAATGAGCCTCCTGTGTGTTGTCATCCACACTGACGTAGTTCTCCACTAGAGGCCTCAGCCGACACTAACGCAGGGTAAACAACCCCGGTGATATTTAGTGGGCCTGCCATTTGTGAAAATCCCTGCGTGTATTTGTTCCCGACAGAGAAAGACAAGAGAGAGAAAGTGAAGAAGTGCTGAACAAACAGACTTTGTCACTCTCCTCCCCATGGAGGCCATATGTCCGAGTGCTCTGCGCTCTCTCTCAAGGGCTGCCAGGTGGATGATGGGTAAACAGGCTGACTTCCCCAATCCTGCCCAGTCCCGTGGGACAGGCGGTGTTTGCACAGCAGCATGAAGGAATACAGGAAATAGAGGAAATTCCATCATTGCCAGTTGCGCTGGGGTCCCCACCCCCTGCTCCCCCCTAAAGGGCTCTCTCCATCGTCTCCATGCAAAGGGCAGCGCTGCTTATTTAAGCTGACTTAATGAAGATGGAGGGAAGAGCCACGCCCTGGATTTACACTGGGAATCTGCTGAATAAGGGGAATGGTAGTGTGGATGATACTGTGGATGGATGTCTACCTTTAAATATGTCAGCAGAGACAACCTTCACACCTCTTTTTGAAAGCATGTAATAAACACAGGCCCAAACTGCAAACGCATTTAGACGTTTTGTATGACTTACCTTAAGCCCCCCCTGCTGAATGTTCCAGGAGCGCTAGTCTGTCTCGTTCTTTTTTAACGTTGTGGTCGTGAAGCCGTCTTTCATGCTCCCAGCACACGAGCTCAGCCGACAGCCTCTCAGTGAACTCGCGCTAAAAGAATTCTTACTCCTCGTAGGGTCAAGGCCCGAGTGTTTACACAGCGCAGCCGGTGAAGCTCCATAGTGTTTAGACAAGCTTCCAAACACACAGCCTGGAGGTTGTCCAATTACCCACCCGCTAAGATGCGTGTGTGTGTGCCATCACTGCTTTGTACATTCTTCGTTTAACCTGATTTAGAGCTTCAATAAGATATGAGAACCTATTCTTTTACATCTGTTTCTAACAATAAACTTTGATCTTACTGTAAATGTTGGCAGGTGTGTGTTTTTAAAGCTGCAGTAGAGGTTCTACTGTTGCTTTTTGTCATGCATATGTAATACATTACGTTATCTATGATATTTGTATTTATTTTACCCCCCCAAAGCCATTGCTTTTCGCCTGGTAACCTATCAAAACTGATTGCACCATGCTTGTTCCATCGCAGTCTGCGTCTTGTCTACTTCATCTTCCTCTTTGTGTCCTGCATCTCCGTGTGACACCCACTCTGTCTCCAGTCTGTCTGTCTTTTATCTCCTCCACTCACTCTCCGTCTATCTGTCTTTTTGCAGGAAGAGAAGGGTATTTCCTGTGAACTTGTTGATTTGGACTTCCTCAGATGCAGCGTGGGATTTCCCTTCATGAGAGCGCAGACCAAGGTAGCTCAAACCAAGAGAGAACCGATTGCACAATGTCAAAACTGCATGCAGTATATTTATATCTTTTTTTAGACGTGTTGTATTCTCAGGAAAGCAAAATGCATTGGTCTGCAGAACCTTTGGTTTATTCCGTCTGTTTCTCTACAGTATCATTTTGCAGTGATTTTTGACACGAGTCAGCTCTCTGGGGAAAATGACACATTGCAGTTCTTAGTTCAAGCAAAAAGGTAAGAATTAAGAATAATTGTAGTGCATACCTAACAATAGTTATGTTTTATTTCCTGTGTGAATTAAAAAGCTAAAAAAGCTTTACCCGTAGAGTAAATACGCTTTTCGTTGATGTTTGTAGAATTTCATCCTGTATACAGTACCTGAAGTTATATA